>KN486367.1:53680-84195 GCA_000787095.1 Periophthalmodon schlosseri | reverse complement strand
CCCCCCACTCCCACATGCAGTAGCCCAGAGGAACAGGGTATGGGGTAATAAAGAGTGAAGCATGTCATGGGGAACCTGAGTCAATGCTACTGGAACAACCTTTACTTTAGAGATATGCAACAGTCCACAGAGAGTAGAGGTTGTGACTGTACAAGAGATAGGACTACTACTAGCTCTTAAATCCAATGTTTACTTAAATGAATGGACACTAGTTTTCAGACAGTGCTAATCATTTATGCCTTAGGTGTTTGTAATATCACGTGCCAAAAATGTTAATGACACTGTATGATAAAATAAGGCCTAAATTTCAGAAAACCTTTGAAATGTGTTGTTTTTAGGTATACCATTATAGTATTACATTAAATTATAAAGGTATCTGCAATATAATGGGCATTAAAGACTTGTTCATGTCATGCAAATGTCAAACGTATGCCGGTAATCCTTTTTAAGAAATATTCACAATCTAAAACAATGCTATTACAATTTAGTGGATTACTTCTCCAAGACAAGGTTTTATGTCAGATGCCCTTTCTGATTTCAGCTCTAGTTTCCATTTTTGGGACTACACAGATTACACTGGCTTTTGACACTTTTAAACTGTATTGATCCACAAGGGTTAAGTTATGTGGTTCAATTTTGGCTGCATTACATTTCTTAATGACCTGGATTTTCTGAATAATTGAAAGTAAATACAGAGCTGTGAATGGAGATAGGGGGAAAGTGAAAACAGAGATTTATTGAACACTAAATCCCCAAATCCAATACAGTAGCCAGGATTACTCAAACATGTATGGATCAATGAAAATGCAACTTTGAGTAAGCAATTGATAAGGGAACACAGTTATGTGCATATGCCCCCTGTATTTGTGTAAGTCTCCTGACAATTGAACAAATCACACTGCCTGACTGCCAAACAACATTTTGACTGTGTTGTATTGTAAGTAACAGAATCACAATCTCTCCAAGAGTTATGTAACGTATGTCTTTCAAATAACATAGCAATCATGATAAGCATTTTACCTCCTCTGGCCTTCAAAGTCAAACAGGCCAGAGGTATGTCTGGTCATGTCCTGTCAGTGACTCAGCAGCAGCAGCAGCAGCAGCAGCAGCCTGCTCTATCTGTCCTGCTTCAGTTACTTCACTGTACATAAAAAGAAGTTCAGGAACCGTTTCATTGTACAACAATTAGATATGGTGTTAAAGGAGGGAACACCTGTGAAGGGTTTCAACTGTAAAATAACTACAATGTTCCCTGTTCAAAGTTCTCAAAGGGCAACTTTTTGTATTTGAAAGAAGAGGACCAAAACGGTTGCTAAGTAGTGCTTAATGTGATAAGGGGGCACACGATGTTCATATTCAGGTTTCCATGGTTTGCACTTTCCACTTTGCAGTCATCAATTATGCGTGATTCAACTATGTCCTTCTCTCTACTCCCCTTCTCGGGAAACAGAATCCCAGAAATACTGGTCAATATTTAACCTATAGCAAGTGATAAGATGTCAGTAGTCTGATTACCGTACAGGACTAGACCTTTACAAAAATGTTATTTTCATTTGGCAAGATATTATGCAATAATGTTCACTTTTCTGATCAGAAGTATTGGCCTAAAAAACCCTTATTCAACACAAAACTTGTTCTGCCCTATAAATGCCAAAATGTATTGACTAATTCTATCTTTTAATTAAAATAGTTGATGGGTGGCAAGTTTACTTTTTGCAGTTTAATAATAATAATATTGCACTGGACTTATAAAGCGCCCCGTCATAGACCTGTAACTTGATAAGGTGGTGTTACTATCTTGTCTCTATACAGACATAGATATGTTTTGTGCCATATTGTGGGACATTTCAGGCAAAACAATTACATCTCCATGGAGACAAGTAGAAAAGTTAAATAGTGCACCTTTAAGCTACTAAAACTAGGCCTTTAACCACGTGTTACTTTGCAATTAGTTTAGGAAGACCATCCATGTTTATAAAATTGTTGAATGAGGTCTTCAGGCTTGTAATTTGCTTGGGCACTTTGTGGTTCAGTTTGTTTGATGTTTCACTGGTAGTGGCTCTAAACTATACAGGGATACTCTGTTCACCTCATGAGAACCATCCTGCTCTGGGACTGTTGTGTCGTCTGATTCAGTGTTGTTTTTGTCCAAACTGATGAGTAATGAGGAAACAACTTGTGAGTTTGACACACAAAGCATGCAAAACTAAATAGGAACAACTTTGGTGAATCAGAAAAGAACTGCCCACTGCTCCTGTCACTGACAACCATGATAATTTTGTCCAGGGATACAGGGATCCTGCACTTACATGTCAATTTTTTTCTGTGTGTTTAAGTTTTTGGTTTGTTTTTTTTTTAAAGTCAATTAGGCCTAGTTTATTACAAAACGTAACAATACGTTTTAAATGTGGTCAGTGTGCTGCTGTTGAAATGCCCAAAGAGCCAGAGATTGAACACAAAAAATGACCTGTAGTTGTAATGTTTTACAATACAATAGTTACATGAGCAACAAAGCAACCTTAAATATGTGCATCTATGCTTTTAATACACAATGGAATAAGATACTCTGTCATTAACATTTAGATAACACAGAATTGTTGTTCTTAACATGTTGTACATTTAGCACTTAGGAATCACAAAATTCACAAAAAGAGAGGGCCAGAAAAAATATAAACCATGTTTATTTTTCACATTTACATTCTACAAAACAGTGATTTTGTACAAGCACGGCTTGTACCTTATACCAAACCTCTAAAAGCTTCAGATTGTTTAATCATAAAGATAACGTAAAGGTGGTTCTTTTTAACTTACCACTACGTTACATTCGAATATGTGACTTAAAACAAACCACTTAAAAGACTTTAACGTTAACCTTTGAAGTAGTAGCGTTGTCCCGACATTTTTAGTCACACGGCGACCTCTAGTGGTCACAACCAAGTCTATATCAAGTGATCATGTTTAAGCATGAAAAGGTCAAAGATCAGGAACTTGAGCTTGGCCACATGCGCTGCAGCCTCTTTAGCCTCGTTCACAACGCCTATAGATTTTGATATTTGTCAATCCCACCTTTGTACTGAGAGTATAAAATAATAAACAAATTGGATTTTCCAACTAAATGATACATACTGCAATCCATGATCCAGCAGGCAGCAGCGAATGAAGAAAAACGTAGCACAACAAATTCATCACACCATTTTCACATAGAACAACGTTTCAATATTATCCTCAACTTCACAACCACTGATCACCATTTATGAGGCAGGACAAGAGAGTGCTCAAAGACATGACACTAGATTCACTCATTCACCTGATCTACATCACAGTACAGCCAAAATCATTTGTGACTTGAGTTGAGAGGTTTGCATAAGTTAGTGTCATCTGGTTTATGGCTTTACGTTGAGTAAAGGTCTGGGCACATGTACAGTGTTAAAATATATTGCTGATTTGTGCTGATAGTTTTACTAAGATTTATTCTGCCTGTGTCTATAATATTGCCATGCCCAAATGGACAGATACTGTCACCATAAAGCAGCACTTCATATCACTTACAAATGTGCACTACTCCTCCCCTGTGATACTACAGTGATAGAAAACCAAGCTAGAAAGGATTTTACCCGGTTGTTTGGTTTCAAATGACATCTTAACTTTCTTAGGCTCTGATGAGTTTAATTGGGGGCAGGGAGAGTTACTAAGGTCAATATACTATATAATTGATCTGATCACAAAAAATTACAAATCAACATTTGTAGATTTGTAGGTAGGCCTGTCACGAGAACAGATTTTCAAGTATGACAGAAAATTTAGATAAGACCATAATCTTGAAATTAACTGATTATCCCCCAAAAAACTATTCTAAATGTACAATATTGTTAAAAAACATGGAGGTGCAAAAGATAAATAGCAGAGTAACACTTTAGTATTAGTTTGTATCTATGAGTCATAGAAGTTATTTATTCAACCCCCTACAGCTCAAATCTGCAGTGCAGAAAAAAAATGAGAAAATATCCCACCAAATGCAAAAAAAATTGTACACACGATAAATATTGAGCCCCAAAAAATATTGTTCCAGCTATCAAATGTTGAACGATAAGTTGATATAGTAGTTATCGTGACAGGCCTATTAGTGGGACATTTCTTGAGAAAATAAAATTTAACTGGTACAGGCATTCTGGCTTCTGACTGTCATCTGAGTGTGACCATCCCATTTAAACATCTGAATACAACCCATTACTTAGGGAAGTGGGATGAACCCCTTTTCCTGTGTGTCGCTCAGAGCCAAGTTGACACGGGGCAGTGAAGGGGAGGGCGATGCCAAGCGGAAAGCTGGGTTGATGGAGTGCAAAGAGTCCTTCCTGCTCCTGGCACAGGCGGTGCAGGGACTGTCCGCACGCCGCGAGCACACGCTGGGCGCTCGGGCTGGGCCCAGGGAGTCGGAAGCCTCCAGGCCCAAAGGTGAGGTTTTTCGAGGTCCCGCTGGGCACACGCCATGAAAGTCAGAGGAGTGCAGCATCCTCTCCAACACGTCCTTTGTGCTTTGCGTGCACTAGAACAAAAACAAACTACATTTTAACAAACATTAACAAATACAGACAGATATCATTAAATTAGAGAGAGGTAGTGCATACGAGAGCTGCTGATAAAGAAAATGGATGAGAGGTACTATGGGTTAAAGTGTTACAAAACAAGAAAACAATTTTTGCACAAGAAGCAGTTTCAGTTGCTGTTCTTCCTTTTCACAATGTCACTGCATGCACAAGAGTCCCATCAAAAGTCACTGAAGCAAGTTTCAGAAATGCAGTTTCTGTTAAAGTGGAAGTGGTAAAGCATGCACAGATAAAAACTTCCCGAATCACAGTTACAGAAAGCGTGTCACATGTAAAGATGAAGTAGTAATTAATCAGTTAGTATGGTACTAAATCCAAACCTAGCAACAACCAAAAGTGATTAATGAAGACAAAGTCGATGACAGCTGGTGAGAAGTGACAGTGGACCCTTCTCTTACCATGAACCACAGACAGGTGCCTTCAGGCTGTGCAGGACACAGAAAAGTCCTGACAGTTCTCCTCCTGGAGAGTGAATGGATACAGTACACGCAGCATTAAGTCCTCTATTGTACATACTATTGTCTGGGCAATGCATTCGCAATTAAAATGTCAGACAGCCAAATACAAGTGTACAATACAAAAATAGAGTTTATTTCGTAGATAAATGGTTATATATAAATAAAAATAAATGTAAGAAAATAAATACACATAAACTGTTGCATATACTCAAGGGTCACATACAAGAATTACAGGTTCTGTCATATGCCTTTATACACCTGGGGCACAACTAAACGCACATCCAGTCGTACAGTCACAGATGTACAAAAACACAAACATTTCACTGTGATGTGCTTGACTGGTAAGTCAGCAGCACCTTAAGGGGCAGTTTTTACATTTTAGCATCCATTTAGCTCCAACCAAGACTACCTTTTACTGTTGAGCACAATGTACATAAAAACTGCTTCCATTACAATTAAAATATGAAGTAACATCTCAACAATTGGACTTATTCACAGACTACAGACTAGCAGAGGGGAAGGGTAGCAGACACTGTGGGGGTCAAGCTAACACTGATGCTTCGACACTAGAACAGCTCATCCTACCATGTTTGTGTCATTCTTGGCTGTGAATGGAGGCAGCTCAATCTCTGAAGTACAAGCAGCAGCGGCTGCCTCATCAGGAGGCACAAAACCTCGTCTGTCGATCAAACTGGGAATTAAAAGGAAAAGGACGTAAACAAAACGTTTTTAAAACATTTAACAAGCAGAACTGTGTGACCAGTTTAGCGGGTCACTGATGGTTAATACTATTGTATCTACCATCAGTGAATGAACCACGGAGGAGATGACAGATGCTGATGGATGCTATAATTTTATATGATTTTGTCTCAGTGTGGTCACATACAATACATGGCTCAATAATGTCAGAAACACAGAAATGTATTTATATTGTGATGAGTAATTTATAGTGTTTTAAGTTACATTGAATTTTGTAACCTTATTCACCACATTACATTAACCATTTAAGTGGTAGCAAAACAATTTAGCTTGAATGAAATGCTTCTACAAAAATATCCAACAGAGAAAGCCTGTCTTTTTAATCCCTCAGTCGTCCAGGTCTGATCCATAGTACTACAACAGAGAAAGCCGTGAAAAGAACAAAATCAGTTTGACTTGCCTGGGAGGCATAGGGCCACATAGTGTTGCACAGCAGTTTTTGATGATGCCATTATAAGTATATGGGTTCCCAGAATCCTCTGCACCTCGTTTACTCGACCAAGAGCCCTTAATCTGCAGGAACAAGCAAAACAGTCAGTGCAACCATGTTTCTTTTTATTCCAGGGCAATTACAAAGACACTTACATCTTCATTTGTCGTAAGGTTGGAGGCCACTAAGTATGTATGGAAGCCTGACAGGCCCAAAATAGACCACACAGAAAAGAAACAAATGACCAACTCCACTATAGTGGACAAAAAGTTAAGGAACAGTTACAATAGATTAGAGTAGAGGATATTTTTGACTTAAAATAAATTATAAATAAAAGTCCAAGCCACTGACGGCAGGACTCAAGCACATGAGGCAGCAAATATACTACTGAAAGACAAGAGCCTACAGCGCTGAGTTAAACTTTGATCCTGTTAAGTGGCTTAGGGCAAAGACGAACACAGCACAGCAGCTTTTGATACTCCTCACTTTGAGACAAACAACCCATGAAAACATGTTACTTTTCTGCAAACAGAAAAGAAACGTCATAAGACTTTGTTAAAGGATATCTGGCAGGGCTCTCCTGAATGGCTTGTATAAGGCTTTTACCAGCGTGACAACCTGAAAGAAGCAAACAATCAATGGTCCTTGTGAATAATTACACAACTATTCAGTGAGTAATTGAGTGAATACTTACGCAAGGTAAGGTGAGTGATGACGCAGCCAAATATAAAAGATGTGAGAAAAGACAGGGAGATGATGAAACTGTAGAAAAAGCGGTAATTGCGTTTTCCCACACAATTTCCAACCCAAGGGCAGTGATGGTCAAATCGCTCTGAGGGTCACAATACATAATAGACCAAATGAGATAAACCGCAACAGTGAAATTAATTTTCTTTAATGTTTTCATATTATTACTCCATCAAAAATATATTCAGATTAAAGTTCCAAAATGTGTGTTGCGCATTTTATACGATATTGTTGGTTACTAGTTACACATTCTGATTAAACTGTAATATATGTGGCTTATTTACATTTTTAAATTACAATTCATGTGCATTAGTTATATGCATTACTTACCAACGCAGTTGTCACACAGACTGCAATGTGAAGTCCGAGGAGGCCGGAACATTTTACATGTAAAGCAATATTTGAGCTTTACCACCTGCTGGTTAATGAGGATCTCCTTGGTCCGGGGAGGGGGCCGGTATGAAGAGGATCCCGAAGAATCTTAAAATAGAGGGGAACAGGAACGTCACTGAGGCGTATACCACACATCAAACAGTGCACACATAAAACCATTGTCACACAAAATGTAGGTTTAGAAGAATTTAACCCTCTAGAGTCTAGGCTAAGATGTAGATCCAGTTCACTGCCTCATGTCGCCCTTCGAGGTGGCCCAGATGGCAAAGCTCTTGTACCCCATCTGTCACAGTCTAACTATGCAGTTCCAACATATGCCTCACCTATCTGCCTCTCTATGTCTGCCGCTTCATCTGGGGTGGCCCTGGGTAAGATCCCGGGGTCTGTAAAGCTTGTCCTGAACAAAGACAGGATCACAAACACAAAAAGGGCTCCCCCAATCACAGGTATGAAGACGGTCAGGTGCTCTACCAAGAAAGGACAACTGAAAACGGAAAAACATTTCAGTGTTAACCCAACAATTACAGAATGGTGGAGTGACGGTGGCATATAAGCACAGAGAAACAGAGAAGAAGCACTTACTCAAATGCAAAGAACAGGCCACAGGTGATCACAATAAGGCCCAAAGTGAGAGGGAGAACCCCACTCTGACGGGACAAAATTATACGTCCATTGCAGAAAAAGCGGTTCTTCCCCGGGAAAACTTCCCATTTCCTCCGCGGGCGCTGCGCTTTGGTCTCTGGATGGCTCTGGGCGGACAGCGGGGACACGGACAGCGCACGGGGGTCGATCTGCTGGTACTCACAACTCTTCATCTCCGCTCCGAGGTAGTGAAAAAGTGAAGTACAACTCTTCTTAAATGTAAAATCCCGTGAATTTTACTGAAAGTGCACAGTATATTTTGTCATTGTCTCGTAAAAATTGTCATCGCTCATCTCAGTTTACCATCCTGAAGCTAACGCTAGCTAGCTACAGAGACAGAAAAGCCATTCTTCTCCGTGATCACGTTTGATAAGACACCTCTTCTGTCCCGTTGACGCTTCATTAGTCAACATTTCATTTATTAATGTGTCTCAAAAGTCATCGGGAGAATTTCTTGGTTGTGGTATCCACGAGAGTCACGATCACGAAGCAGCCTCAAGCTCTTTGCGTTTGCGACTCGCTGCTCACGTCGTTTCCCCTTTAGTGCTACGTCACCGCCAAAGATAGTGACGTGATGATGAGAAATATGGGGCTAAAAGACCAGTCACATTATACCCCACATTTTACAAGAGCCTACAAGACTTCGTTTACATTTTTAAACAAGGACACAAGAAATTCAACACGTAGTTTTGTAGTGATTTACTCAATAGTCTTATAAAATACCATTAGGCCCACATTAACTCGTTTATAGTGCAAAAAGAATATTTTTCCTTTACAGACATGCAACCTTTCCATATAGCTGTCATCTTTTTTTTTTTTTAAACATGTGCAAACACAATAAAAGGCAAAAAAGCAACAATTATTGCTAAAATGTGCATACTATTGTGCTAAGAATTACCCAACAGCAAATACAGAACCAAGTAAATGTCAACAGTAAAAAAAAAAATGTTGGGTTGGTCTACTTTGTCTGATCTTTGATTTTTTTTTTTTTTTTTTTTATTTATAAGAAAACTAAACATTGAAAGATGTTATTACCAAATTTTACTTCCACATATCTGTGCTGTTTATGTAGCTTAGGACAACATCATGTCCATGGCAGAAAGTTACAATGCATTACCAAGCCTAACAGCCAAAAGGACAGGAAATAACCCAAAATTCCTTTAGTAATGGAAGAACAGGCCGTCAAGTTTAGCAGTAATGCTATGATGGGGTTCGGGGGTGTGTGCTTGCATCCGTTATGATGGCTGTGCAGTTGAACACCGGGAGTGGAAGTCTTTCTTCTATGAAGAAGTGGTTCATTGAGCAGTAGCAGATGTGCACTTATCCAAAATGGCACTGGAGAGGAAGAAGCCATGAACCTGGTAAGAACCTTTTGGAGAAAATTAAACAAGATTACTTTGATAAAAGCATTCTACTGTGCAAATGTGATGTTGTATAATCTTACCTGTACATGCATGCACAGCATTCCAAACACCAGTAATACACTGGAGTGAACCACATACACAAACACCCGGGGGTTAAAAAATCCTGGTAGTGGTTTGTCAAGTCCTTTATTTTCATTTGTTTCCCAAAGTCCAAGTCGAAGACACAGTTCCGGGTTGGCCTGAATATAAGCATATGATGCCATAATTCCAAGAGTAGCCATTGGTAAGGCCAAAACAAAGTTTGGTATTTGCTTGAGTTCAAAGTAGCGTAAAAACCCAACATCCCAATAAACATCTTGAATATGAGAGTACAGCATAGGCAGAGGCCTCATGCACCAGAGAGGTGGAGGACCATTTTCATCAGGTACTCTGTAGCCCTTTCTTTCAGCGAGTGAGAGCAGAGCTGGAGGGATACGCTCTAAGGAGAGAGATGGTGTACAAAACGTCCTATAGCCATAGTATTGGAATGCTACAAATGGAAGGGCTATAAAAGCAGTGCCTAATAAAGAAGTGAGCAACAAACGAATAACGACAAAAATGTAATGAAAGACTTTGGCATAACCCTTTGTTGTTGTTCGATAAACACGAATCTGGGAAAGAGCGTATAGAGAAGGAAGATAGAGCAGGAATCCTATGTTTACTAGCCCATTGGAGCGCGCAGCTGTGGCTATACTGAGCGCCAAGCAAGCTCTAAGAGTGAATCCTTTCTCCAAAAGATATAATCCTCCAAAGGTGAGAGCTGCAAATAGGCTCTCCGAGTATCCAGCGGTCATGAAAACATTGGCTGGTGTGACACAGTAGAGAAGACTGGAGAGGAGAGCGAGGCGTTTGTCCTGTAAAACTATTCTACCAAGTGCGTGCAAGGCCACCACACTGAGCAAGAAGAGAGCCGTGTTTCCAAGAGCAACTGCCACTAGCAGCCGTCCACGAACAGTCAGCCAGGTGCTCAAGGGCCAAAGTACTGTCTCAGCCAAGCCTCTGAGAATGATCGGGAAGAGGGGGAAAAAGGCAAAATTATGTTCATACAAGTATCCCCTCTCGGCAATGAAGAGAAAATGTTCAGCATCCCAGCGAGACAGGCCACTGAACAGCCAGTCCACAGTGGAGTCCAGGTACAGAGGCTCTTCTATCCGAGGGGGCCTGAACGCATCTGCTTCATGATCAGGGATTGCCGCATTCAGGACTGCCTACACAGAGAAATAGGACACATTGGTCATTCACTGAAATTGTTTTACATCGATTTCCATAACTCTAGAAAGTAGGTTAAAAAAACATAGGCAATATATACGATATTTTTTAAAATAAAATATAGGCTTCAAAACCTCCCTTTCACATCTAAATATACAAAATACATGATGCCCAAGCATAATCAAAGCTAGGGACAGGTGTAGAGTTTACGTATTACTTGTAATGTTGAATTTAAACCACCGCAACAACAAACCATAATAAGTCACATTAGTGAGACTTACTTGCAAAAACAACGTTACACATCTCGTTGCTGCGGCAAACTGAAGAACAGCTTTCATATCCATGGTCATTGATTTGTCAGACGAAAGCCGGAACAACCGGTAATATCAGGCCCAACTAACATTATCGCTACTTGACAACAGTGTGCAGTAGATTCGTGTTTATTACGAGGCATAGCTAGTAAATATTTAGCCTGACACAGAAAAGGATAAAATACTGGCACCTCAAACATGGAAAACAAAACAATGCGCACGAAGTAGCCTGCCTTGCACTGCAGCACCGCGGGTTCACAAAAGCATACTTTCAGTTCCGGTGCAACTACGGCTGACCATTTCAAAATAAAGGGACTGCGCCTGATACGCACAACTCCTCAGCAGATGGCGCCCTATGCCCCTTTGTGGAGTCCATAGAGTAAACAAATGGCTAATATTAAGGCCCAGTATATTTTGCTCAGGGAAATTGTTTTGGATTGGTATGGTATACTTAAAATGATCTATTCTCATTATCATATTCAACCCCTTTTTAACATCACACAAACATCAAACAGCTTACGAAGATTTAATGTACATTTATTTTACCACGTGGAACATATAGTATAAAGATTTCATACTGAATAAATGATATTCATTGAGCCAAAAGGGAAGGGGAGGAATTTACATGTCGTCTTAGCTACATAGTTTGAAATACAAATATGCAATCCATGACTGGAGAAAATTGTCAAATGTGTTTGTCTAATTTATTGTTGTACCAGTTTTGAGTCGTGTCTGCTGTACTACAGCGCTGTGAAGAGTCTGTAAGTGGTCTAATCAGGGACTGGAGGCCATGGATCAAACCCTTAGCAGCCTTTTTCCCCTCACCAATACAAGCGTGAGGATAGTGACACAGACAGAGACAGACACAAAAGAAATGTAATGTACAACATTATATATACACCACAGCAACGCTGTATTTGAAGTTGAAAACCAGTCCTACAAGGTGATTTCTTTTCATAAGGGTGTCCATACAATCAAGGGATAAGAGGAGGTAAGGGTGTTGTCGGTTCTTGATACTTTGGGGAAGAAAGCCATATTCTGTTTTACACCAAACTAAATAGACCTCAGAACTCTAGAAGAGCTGCATCACCAGCTTCTGTGAGAGACGTGTTACAGAATGCTTACACTCAAGAGCAGTATGGTACAGAAAATGTCCTACAATCTACTGCACACTGCACAGGCCTCCCCAACCAAGTTGTATATTGACTGGGCTGACTGGTGAGACTCCAAACTACAGCAACTTCAACCAGTAGGCCACTTGTCAGTCTGCATCACCTCTAAACGTTAACCAGTTAGACTCATTGTACCCCTCAAGGGACAGTTAGGGCACATCGGGTCTCCCAAACTCACTGTAAACGAGACAGCAACTTTGGTTACAGTTTTTGTTTTTCAGCTATTTATTTATTAATTCATTTATTTATCTGTTATAAAAGTACTTTTTTCCCCCAAGTGCAGAACAATCTCCAAACTGTAGCGCTTTGCAGTGTCATCCAGTTGGCAAACGCATTGCAAGTAGTGTCACTATGTGGGCATTTTTTTCAGAAGTCAATCACCACAGCACTGATTTTCCGGCAAGGGCAGCCTGTGGAGAGCTCAGTTTGGGATCTTTATTGTCTTTTATAAATTAAAACAGTCACTCTCTTTGCCCTGTTGCTCACACTCGTCAGGTTAGCAGGAAAGGAGGGCAGGGCAAATGCTTGAAAAGGAGCCACAGCTCCCTACAGCTGTCATGACTGGCCAATCAAAAATAGTACATCACAGATAACATGAGAAACCAGTGAGTTCATAAGGGGAGACACAGAAAGGTCAAGGAGCCGAGACTCATGTAGTGTGAACTCTGAGTGGTTCTCCTCCACCTTGGCTAAGGCGTGCAGGGCCCGAGCAGCTCGCCGCATCATGTCCGGGCTCGTAGGCTCGAAGTGCATCCCCTGTAGGTGGAGTAAGGAGCTCTGGCTCTGCTGCAGTTGCGTGGCGGCTAGACTGTCCTCAAGAAACCCCAACAGGTTCCCTACACTGCCCTTTTGGACAGCAATGGCTCTCGCCGCAAGAGTGTCACCCTGGGCCAGGTTTGCCAATAAAACTACGGCCATCTCCCTGCAAACTGCCACCTTCCGGTCACCTATTAGTCTAACCAAGTTGCCAAACAGTTTCTCTAAACGACTGAAGGGTGGAGTGGCCAGGATGAGGTCCACGTTGTTGTCTTGAATGCTGAGCTTGCTTAGTGTCTCCAGGACTAGTCTCTGAGGCGACAAAGCACTATGGGGGCCCAATGTGGGGAATGGGTCCTGGGCCTCGGCTGAGGGGCAAACTGCCCAGTGAAGAAGGCCATCCAACAGGGGCAAACAGATGCTCTCCGAGTAGACGGACAGGTCTAACTGACCTGAGATATTTGCCAGAGTGACCAGTGTGTTCTCTCTGAGCAGCGACAAACAGTCCCACCACCACTCATCCCTTTGGCCCGTTCCCTCCTCCGAATCCTCCTCTTTTTCATATGTAAGTGGGGCCTGTTTGCGCTCAGGATGTCTGTGATGGAGAAGGATCAGACGTCCCAGCATTAGAAGCAGTCCTGGGTGCTTTGACATTTCATGGTCATTGCCTGGAACAAACGATAGGCTTCGGATAATATTTGAAATGCAAACACATCGTCTCGCTAATGAATCTTGCCAATTAGCAATGGTGACAAGTGGCCCCTCATCTTTACTATGAGGCTCATCTTCCAAGATGGTGCCACCAGTTTGCTTTGATATTTGTGGTAACCCGCTGGTGAGTAAAGAATTCGATTTGTCATTTTCTTGTTGACCATAATTTTGAACTGCAGGTGCCTCAGAATCGAGGTTAGGATTATCTGTGTTTGGAGATGGGGATTTTTCAATGTCATTTCTCTCAGCATTCTCTGTGGCTGATGTTTGCTTAGGCTCTTCGTCCTTTGTCACCTCTCCCTCTTCTGTTGTACAGTTTTCTTTGAGATCATCTTCAGGGATTCGCCTCTTCAACAAGCTTTGAGGCACAGGTATTCGTTCTCGTGGCTCCAAGAAATCCTTGTGAGGTTCAAAATGCGTCTGGATGTGTTCAGTTGAGTCTCCACCTCCAGCACTCCAATGAAGTAAGCCACTGTCAAACTCTTGCAGTTTGCCATGATTGTTTAACTGGGCAGAGGCAAAAGGGTCTTTCTTTCGTACCAGTTTTAGGGGGAATTTATCAAACTTGCTTGACTGTTTGGGTCTTTCATTTTCAAGTGAAGACTGAACAAAGTTTGTCTGTTCTGACAAAACTTTGCTCTTTATTTCATCATTTTCAGGTTTTTCTTCTTGACCCAAATTCCCAAGGCATTGCTGCTTTTCCTCCTCTTTTACATGGACTGGCCCCACAGTTTCCTGTTCCATCTCGTCATCGTCCTCTTCCTCATCCTCTATGTCCTCTGCCTGGACCTCCACTTCTGTGTCGTCCAAATCTTCTTTCAAGGCATTGGGATCAAGTAGCGTCCTCTGACCAGGGTCTCCCACCTCATACTCCCGCAGTATGCCAAATATTTCAATGAGGCAGCGTCTGAAATACTCCACTAGAAGCTCAAGTAGACCAGGCAACTGAGGAAGAGAATGAAAAGGGCACCATAAGACACAAATAAAACTGCATATGTTTTTAAAGTGGGCCATAACTAGTTCTTACCGTATTGAGATCGAATGTAGAAATACTACAGTCATCATACAAGAGGATGTTGATGGTATCTAAGGCCCAAGTACTTTCAGCTAACAGACCTGACTTAAGAGACATCATAACTCTCCATGCTTCCGGGGTTCCTAAAGACCAATTACACACAGTTAGAACAGAAAGAGCTACAAGAAACGGGGTATGAAATTATACAAGAACATGACTTACCAATGTCTTTCATGGTTAATCTTCGGCGTGGCTTTAGTACAGGCTGGGAGGCTTCTACAGAGCCTGGAGGGAAAGGCATATCTCTTCTGATTAAAGGCGACTGCACTGAAGGGGGCACTATGTGAGATGCAGGAACAGGGGGGCCTGCTTTTTGCATCTTCATCACTCCATGCATGAAGTGACTTTTACTTGGCGATACTCCGCTGTCCATGGCACGTGGCATGGATGCCGGACTGGAAACCTGTGGAATGTGGTTCTGCACCCCCTGAGGCGGCTGGTAGCTGGACTGTACAGAGCGAGACAGGGGCTGCCCTGGCCCTGAAGGGCCATAGGGAGGCTGCCGTGGGCCCATCTGCCCACCCCATTGGCCGTCGTGATTCATCCTCTGCTCTGATGACATCATATCTTCGGAGCGGCTCATACCAGGGTAGCCATGTCCAGGTGGGGGTCCCCCAGGTCCACCCTGGCGGTTTGGGTAGTTCTGGTAGTTCATGTCCCGTGGCCCTTGCCACATGCCACCTTCAGGGCCTGGCTGCATCATTTGAGGTGGCATATTAGGCTGAGCATTGGGCCCTGTGACGCCCTGCATCCGCTCACGACCATATGGAAAAGGGAACTGATTGCCTGGACCGGGTGGGCGGCGATCAGAGCCTGGGTAAGATCCACTGCCACCATACTGATTGTAAGGCTCTTGCTGTCCTGAAGACGGGGCAGCTGAGCCTCCTGACTGTTGCTGTGGTGGCTGCTGGCCGCTGGGGTAGGGTGCACTATAGTCCGCTTCGTGCCGCTTTGACGGAGGGTAACCACCTTCAACAGGACGCTTGTAGTTCTATGGACACAAAAAAGTTAAAAAATTTAGTCATTCATTTTAAGAAGTTCACAATACAACAACAAAAGTTCAGAAAGTCACCTGTTGTTGTGGGTACATTCCTGGCTGCTGATTAGGGTAAGAGCCACTAGGGGGCGTTCCCTGTCCAGGATACTGATTACCATAGGAATCATGCCTGCAAATATGGAGTTTCATTAGTGCAACTAGAAATGCATTTTATATCAAGAAAAAAACCTAAATCAAATACACATTGATGGTTGTACTACACTTAAAAGTGATTAAGGCTAATTTCAGTCCCATCTCACATGAAGCTACAACGTCCATCTGTTTGCACAGCACAACACTAGTAATAAATGTAAACATATCATAATGCAACTTTCACTGCTTAAAATTAATCAACAGTGGTATTAGATTGCCAAAATGTTAAAATCAAATTGATACTGTTCAGTGCATGTAAACATATTTAAATGTGTGATTGCAATTGGGGTGTTCCTGTTTTGCGTTCAAATAAAATAACCCCCAATAGCCAGTCTTGTGCAATGAGGCCTCTTGTGTACACCAATTAGCTGTAGCTGTGCTCAGGAAGTTTTGTAAAAGGCAAAATTACTATTTAACATCAAAGTTAAAATCAAATTCAACTGAATCCTCTTTTCTGAAATAAAGACTCAAAAGTGCCTATCTAGGTCAAGCAATTTTGCAATTAATTCAGATTAATAACTAACAGTAATTTATTACAATTCATACAACAATTCAGTCTAATTTGCATTTAATTTGTTGTTCCAATTTGTTGAATTACCGCCTTAGAAATTGACTCATTGATAATAACCAACCGTGGCTGCTGGGGTGGGAAGCGATTTGGCGAATACATCCCTGTGTCGGCATTGGCAGGCATCATGGAGCTTGGCTGTGGTGCACTGGATCCCATGTTGCCCTCTGGGCCCATTCCTTGTTCTGGTCTGTGACACAAACAAAGATTTCCTAAAGTTATAGTTCTGACAAAAAAGTAAAATGACAAAAACAAACACATGATGGTAGTCAAAAAATAAAAAAACAGCACCATTAAAACTAATCTCACCTCCTGTCATAGCCAGGTCCGTATGGATACTGTGGCCTGGGTCCCATAGGCATGGAGCCCATTGCCCCAGGTGGTCCTCTATATGGAGGCTGCTGCTGTGGTGGCTGCTGTGGGGTGTCACTGTTCGGGCCCTGGTTTGCAGGTAGAAACTGCTCACCAACTGAACCATACACAAATAAAAACACATGAGTAGGTGAACAAACATAATGTAATATCTTTATATTTAAACTGCACCTTTCCGCATGTTACTGAATGGATCTTTGTTAGGCTCGTAGGACCCCATACGTCCTTGCATGTCTGGATTGCCCATACCAGACTGATAGGCAGAGTTGGGGGTCATGTTCCTTCGTGGGAAAGCAGGGTCACTACTGTCAGAGAAAGGATCTTGCAAGTTAACACTGCTCCTAAGACACAAGTAAAAACAAATAGAAGGGTTACTGAATTCATTCAAACCAAAAATAGCCAACACATTTTTACCTCATTCATTCAACTGATAACATTTTCCTAAAACATTTTCTCCATATGACCCACCTTGGCCCAGTAGGCATTGGCGGCATCTGTGAGTGAGGAGTGGAGGCCGGTGTTGGGGGCTTTAGGTCCCCACCTTCTGCCATGGAGCTGCTGGTGGACTGGGGTGTCTGAGGACCCTGAAGAGACCCTGACCCAGCTGTGGAGCAGAGGGACGCTTCAGTTTGAAATAAAGAAAGGGGGCAGAAAAGTGTGATACATGATTTTAGTATGTTAAATTTGACTGGGGCACTGCAGGTGAGCGAAAAAAAGAATTGATACAGATTCGAGTGGTTGAAAAGAGAGGCATACCTGGAGAAGGAGGTTGGACTTTAGGAGTTTGATTCTTTTTGTTGTCAGCAAAAACCTCAGGAGGGGGGTCTTCTCCACGTTCAATTTTGCATTCAAAGGCATACAGACATTGGATGTACTGTTTTTTCAAAGAACTCGCTGCACTACTCGATGTCCCCACATTCAAAGAAGTTGCCAGGTCACGCCACTTTTTATTCTTGTTAACCTGAATGAAGTATAATTACCTGTTACTTTAAATGATCTACAGTTCTTTTTACTCATTAGTGGTTAACAATGCATTTACCTGTGTCATGCCCCCTATCTCCTTAACTGACATGTACAATCGAAAAAGGTCCAGTGGTTTGCGTCCGACAGCTGGCAAGTTTGTCATACCCATTGCCTTTTCTTCAATGAAGGACAGATAACGGTCAACCCACAGTTTCCTGTCTGGTTCTGGTCCAAGCTCGTAGAGTCGTGTTATCTTGTCTGAAGTTGTGGTTGATGAATTTGATTTCTGTTTTAAATTACAGAGAAAATAAACATTAAGTCATTATAATACTTTATGTCGAATCAATTAAGTTAGCACCAGCAGTCATGGTACCTTTGACTTGGACTCTTGTTTTGGTGTTCCACTACCATCTACTTTGTTGTTCATTTTGTTGTTCATCTCAGGACTTGGTGCCATACCTAGAGTGCATAAAATGAAAATGCATTACACAGCTGTATGTTGACAAAAACCTACCAACGCACATCACAATACCCCACACAATAAAAATTACAATTATGGTAGTGTAACAAAGGCAACTTGAATTTTGCTTCATAATTATTATAGCCCCCAATCAATAAAATAATATAAATTGGGCATTTTTGGTATTGCATTGTCAAGTATACCAATATACACATTTTTGCAAGAATCATAGATATAATTACATAACTTACCACTTGAATTATTGGCTATGTTAGGGCCCATGGAATAAGGCGATCCTCCTTGAGCATTCATCATTCCCGGCATGTTGTTCATTGCAGGACCATAAGGGGGACCAGACCCCATCATCCCTTGAGACATGTTAGGGTACCCAGGCATCCTGAATAAAGAGTTTAAAAGATGAGGTTTGTCTCTTTTAGGTATATTTTACACAACTGTTGCATTTTCAGATGACACAACATTAATTTGTGTGGTGTTTAAATGAGTCGTCATTCGGATGATAAACATCAAATAATCCTGGACATTGTGGCTACTATAAATAATCAGTTTCAATATTATAATCGATACAGGAATACTAGCACGTGCCCCTATCTGAGCGTCAGTAAATTAAGAGAATACAAACAGCTAATGAACCAACCTGTTGTGCATGGAGTTGGTGCCAGGATGTTGCATGGCGGCTGGGTCCTGTGGCTTTCGGTTCATGCCTGGAGGTGGACACATTCCTGCGCCTACAGGATGCGACATGTTGCCCATGTTTGGAGGCATATTGGGGTTCATGTTCGGAGCAATATTGGGGCCGTAAGGTCTTGCTCCCATTTGATTCGGAGGCATTCTTCCTGGAGGCATGCTTCCATAAGGGGGGCCCCCACCTTGTCCCGCCATGGGGTTCATTGGGCCCATTCCAGGTCCTGGGTAGTTGGCATTGGGCATATAACCAGGCTGCCGTGGATATCCTTGAGTACAAACAGAAGGTTTGATGCCTTTATTATTAAAGTCAAACAATAGTTGTCCAAAAAGATACCCAGATACTAATCAATACTAATATACTAAAACTAGTATAGAAACTATATACTCATTTGAAAAAAAAAACAAAACACTGTAAATAACTATTTTCGATCTTTCCCCAAGTAGTTACAGAATTGTCTTGATTTATATCAGTACTAGGTAATTGTTGCAGTCAACCTCAGAGCAGTGCGGGAGTCAACAATAAAATGTAAAATGTCCAAAAGTGACATATTAAACCAATGTAATATTACTGAATCACTTCTTTTGAGGTCTTGCACCATACAGTATTGGGAAATTTCATTGGATGAAGCTAGTTACACAATATATGTAACAGTAAATGTGTATAACAATTGAATTGTGTGAATAAAAGCTTTTTTTTGCACATTCATGATGTCAATGATGAATAATACTTTGTAATCGTTAACGGCCAACAATTAATTAAAACAATGTCTTTGCTTTTTAAAAACATTTATTCTTAAAATTTTAAGTAGCAGTTAAAAACTCTGAGCAACAAGATTTCGTCATAGGCCCTGACAGAAGGCTGTGCTACGTCAGCTGACTCTCTGCTTCACTGCTATAAATAGCTGCAACAGAATAGTCAGAGAGGAACCAGCAACAGCATGGTATGAAGATACACTAGACTCCACTGGTCCAGTTAACAATATATTTTACCCCATTGTACATCTTTCATACAAAGAATTGTGTGGCATGTAGTAGTGATCTCTCTAGTTAATCAAGTTCTAACACCATATAATTAGACTTAAGTGCAAACCTTGTGGGCCATATTGTCCTCCAGGTTGTCCATACCCGCCCATAGTATTGTTCTGCTGATATGGACCCATACCATGATGCATCTGCCCTCCAGACGACTGTCGAGGCGACAATGCAGAGGCCGACTGAGGGGAGCCATAAGGTGGCATCTGAGGGTTTCTTTGCATAAAAGCTTCAATGGGACACAGTCAAGTACAGTAATGAGTCCGGTGTATACAAAGTGCAACTTATAATCAACTGAAGGATAATTGAATGAAAGGCGTACCTCTGTCCTGGGCCATGGGAGATTGGCTCATAGCTGGATGTAAGCTTCCATCTGATTGCCCACTGGATGGCCTTGGAGGCATTTGAGTGCCTGAAATGACAATAGTATGGAATAATGGTCTAATTAATGGAATTGGGTCCTGATAAACGTAGCACCTCAGAATAAAACCAAACTCATTCCTTTAATTATGGGCATTCAGACCACTTCACAAATCTACAATACATCTATAGAAGACCACCTCTAAACAATATTCACACATCAGTTCACAGTAGCATGCAATGCTTGACCCACCTGGCATGTTGGCAGGTGACAGTGGCCCTGTTCGTGGTGTGCTGGCGCTAGCGGGGGAGCCAGCGGGGGAAGGTGAAGGCCCGCGGATGCCTGGGAGATGGGGCGACGTGTGGGGGGAGAAAGGCGACTGGGCGGGGTTGCTTTGCTCTCCCTGGCTGCTCGACACTCCTGAGGTGCTCACGCCAGGACTCAGGGCTCCCTCTGTCCCTGTGGGCAGGTCATCAATGGACCCTGACAGGTCCTAAAATGGCAAATGTGAATGAATGAAAGCAGAAACCTTTCAAAAGTCAGAGGCAAAAATGTAGTTCTTTGTAAGTTATTTCTAAGACTAAAAAATTTCTAATCTTATTTTTTCATGTAACCATCAAAGTGTTATGACCAAATCTGGACACAATTAGAACATATGCACATATTATTCACAAGCCCGAAGGACAAAAAAATCTATTACGCTGCATCAGCAGTTAATGCCAGTGCTGCTTTCATATTTAACTTCCCCTTTGCTTCTTGACTCTAGTCAACAAACAAATAAGCATGCAGGTCAAAGCAACAAGAATGGAAGTTTAATTTCTCCACAAGCAATTTTCCAGTAAAACTTACTGGAAGGCTGGATGGGCGGCCTTGACCGTCATCAGTGCCAGATTTAGGTTGAGAAGATGGAGGAACATTAGACTGAAATGAGTCCTGGGATACCTCCTAAAAGGCAACATAAGACATGCTTAAGTGCACCTGCAGGAAAACTGTAGTCCACAAAAAAACGTGCTTAAAACATTTTCCAACTGAGACTAGTACCTGCTGTTGAGGAGGAAAGCGCTGATAAGGTGACTGTTGTGCTTGCTGCTGAGACGGCGGACCCTGGGGGTATGCAGACTGGTTCTGTGGATGAGACTGCTGAGATTGGACCTGCTGTTGCTGCGAGGAGGGCGGCTGGGAGCCCACACTGGACCCCGGGTAGTTGGACTGTGATCCAGGAGGAGCTGGTGAAGTCTGTGGTTGGCTTTGGCCTGGAGCACCCTGCTGTGGAGCATAGGGCGAATGGCCGGACTGAGGGGCAGGAGGTTGGGAATAAGGAGGCTGAGACTGTGGGGGTCCCTGTTGTGAGCCTGGCAGTGGCCCCTGTGTCTGAGGGGGCATGTGCTGCTGCTGATAGGGCGGCCCTCCCTGTGTGTGAGGGCCAGACGCTGGAGGGTGTTGCTGCCCTGGGTAAGAGGCCTGGCCTCCGGCCTGCCCTGGTTGGGGCTGGGAATAGGGGCTTTGTTGTGAGTGAGGACCTTGGCCAGGCTGGCCATAATAAGGTGTCTGGCTTTGAGATCCATAACCTCCTGGTCCCTGCGGTCCATAGGATCCCATCTGAAAAATAACAATAACATGAATAAAAACTCAGAGGTTTATGCACTCAAATCAAAAAATGAAAAACTGGGGAATACTACCTGTCCATAAGGCATGCTTCCCATGCTTCCCGGAGAACGTCCTTG
Organism: Periophthalmodon schlosseri; assembly: GCA_000787095.1. Lineage (NCBI taxonomy): Eukaryota > Metazoa > Chordata > Actinopteri > Gobiiformes > Gobiidae > Periophthalmodon > Periophthalmodon schlosseri. The sequence continues at coordinate 62,151 of KN486367.1, read as the reverse complement.
CATTCCCAGTGGATATCTTTGGGGTCCAGGAGGGCCATACCCCTGGCTAGTGTAACCTGGGCCCTGCTGGGGGCCTGTAGGAGCCCCTTGTTGAGATTGCTGTCCATACGGACTTCCTGCTCCGTAGGGTTGTCCCCTCATCTTTCCCATTGGATCCATGGGACCAGGTGGCTGGACAGGAAGACACAAAAATACAACTTTACAAGATGAAAATGAAAACTACTGACATGCATCTGCACTGGCACAAAAGGACTTCCCACGGTCATTACAATTTTTGCAAAGTTCAGTAGTTTCAGAAATACAATTCAAACTTTGTCTGAACTTAAACAAATACCAGCTGTGCTTCAGTTTTGGGTCAGATTCAAGTGCCTTTTCCCCCCTAGCAGTCTGTTTGGCCCTGAATGAATGACATCAGGAATGAAGTGTGTAACATTGACAGCAGAAAAAGATACAAACCATGAACAATACAGGCAGTACAAGTTTACCCTTCATATTATCTTTTTCTAAACAAGAGACAAAAGAAGTACATCATCTAAATTTATAGATTAACTAGAATCACTGATGTACTGCTGATGATTTAACAACTCTTCCGCCAAGAGTAGATCGGATGACCTATGTGATCCAATGAAGCCAAATAAATAAGGGCAGCACATGGCTAATCTGCATAAGACAGAGGAAAACTCCATGGCCAAGAGACCTGAACAGAGACTTACAGCATTGACTTGAAAGGAAGATGAGGAATTATTTACAAGTAACACAGCAGTAAGATGTATCCTCACAATCAGGGTACCAGTTATCTTAAATGCTCTCCTTCAAAGTATGTCAAGGATGCAAAGAATACCATCATACATCAGCTGTTCAGATCTCAACAACCAACACTATATTTTTATTGAGCTGCTCCTCAACATTAAAGACAGCTACAAGCTTGCAGAAAACACAATATCATATGTGCAATAATGCATTTTTATTATATCCTAGCATCTCAACAGTAAAAGAATATAGGTGAGGGTAGGACTGTTTCAGCTACCTTTTATGACCCCGTGATGAGTTAATGCTGTGTGCTACTGTTATCACCAGTTGCCCGCATCACATGTAATTATAAATGGCCATGAGCAGGGGCTGAGGAGCCAATCAGATTTGAGCTAGCATGTCAACTCAAGACCAACTACCTCCTGGCTTTGACAGCAGGATTTTACCTCCACAATTCAAATCCCAGAGCAAACTGCACTCTGCAGTCACTCATCTACAGCGCTGTTTATCAGCCGCTCGTAGACGGAAATGCCGCTCAAGATCAAGAGAAAATACAGGCTACAAACGAGTTGAAAACATTAGAATACTTTACAAGGCCCTCAACAAAACACTAATAACCTTTATTAACAATAACTTGATTAGCAACATACTCCAAAAGATCGCTTATCATAAACAGGCCGAAGGTAAACATAAAAAGGAGGCTATATCCTTCATCCAATATTTTACTTCAAAGCTTTTGCACTTAACAAAACATTACTAACCAACCTAATTTGAGAAAATGTATCTGTGGTTCAACGATATCGAGGGTTACGAGACGAAAAGCTAGCCCTTGCCTAACGATTTGCATTATTGCCCCTTTTCAAAGTCGGGCCTCCTCGACTTCCCCGATGCTTTAACAATGTTACCATCTTTGTATTTTTGTCAAAATGTCCCTATCTACCACAGTTAACACCTTAAAACAGCACATTTTAGATAGTTTGTTGTAAAGGAAAACACACGAGAGGCAGCCATTTTAGAGTCTTTGCGAACTAGTATCAGACAATGGCTGGCCTACAACGTTATGTAGCGGCTAAGAGAAGGAAGAACTGGCAAAAGCCTACAAACCCGTGTAATTGTGTGACTTTACCTGGTTTCTACTTAGTGGCTGCCCAGCACTTCCAGGGCTCATAGGTGACGGGTGATGGCTTCTTTGTTGCCAGCCCGTATTGCTCCCTCCGTACTGAGCGCTACTGCCCATGTCTGGTCCCTTGCTAGCGCCTTCTTGGCTACCGTAGTCGCTTGAGGGATAGTTCGGATAACCCCGCGTTGAGCTGGGTGAAGTTAGTAGCTTATTAAGGGTCGGTGTAGATGTAGGCTGAGGGTTTCCAATATTATATCTCTGGTTATTATAAGAGCCTGCCATAGCAGTGGGTCCTCCCGCTGGTGGCTGCTGTTTAGCTGACTGTCCCCCAGCTGTCGGCGCCTGGTTACTGCGCGGGGAGTTCATGCCGTACGCCTGGCCCGGATACGGAGTCCTGTTCGGGAATGGGCTGTAATTGTACTGGTGGTTTGAAAAGCCATGTTCGTGGGAATTAGGTTGATAAGGGTCCATCATATTGCCTTGCTGTGCGACCGGACCCGCAGCAGCTGCCATGCCAGGGCTTTGTTGTCCGCCATGTTGATGAAAAGGCCGACCGTAGTGCTGCCCGTATCCGTACGAAGGTGGCGGAAAAGCTGAGCCGTGGTGGTGTACCAAACCGGGATGGTTATTTCCCTCTGGTCCTATAGAGTCATTCTGGTTATTATTGTTGGCTCTGGGTGCGTTCCCATTGCCGTTCTTCATCTCAGGTTCCCCTCCTCCCCCTGCATTTCCACCGTCGGCCGCGTCCTGCAGATCTCCTCGTCCCGGTGAGCCGCTGTCCAAACCCGGGTGTTTCTTATCCGACTGCTTGTCCCCCGGTACCGACTCCTCTTTGGGTTCTCGATCCGGTCTTTTAAGCTCGGAAGGCGGGCTAGTGTTAAGAGTGGTGGCGCTGGCGACCTGAGCGGCCATGATATACCCCCCCACCTCACTCCCTCTCGGCGAGTCACTCACAATCAAAAGCGAGCATTGAATAGAAAGAATTGTTTATAACCATTTATCCTTGTGTCGATTCATTCCCGCCCCTTAAACCGGACAAAATCCGGCCGCCATCCCCTGGTTCCGGGTCCGTTTAGGGCTTACGAAGTGATGGAGGCTCCATACAATGCGTAAAGAGCGACAGAAATTGTTGTGGGAGTTGTGTTACTGAGCCCGGGTAGAGGCAGGGAGCGAGCCCAACCAACACGAGGCTCCGCTACATACAGCCATTTTACTGAGCCGCACGGAGGGCTGTAAAACACGGGGTGGATTCAGGCCTGTGCGAACCGAACTGGGTCATCCACTTTCACGCTGTGTTTTAGCCTCATCATAGTTTATATGTTTCTCTTCATTCTTGTAAGAAAAAAGTAACCCAAGGTATAATATTTAAAACCTACTACATAATTTTAGCCAATACCCAGCCTAAAATATAACCTAAAAAAAAAATGTTCTAATTTACAATTTCACCTTGTTGATGGACAATACCTTTTCTATCTAGGAAATGTCCGTTTGAGTAAAAAAAAATAAAATTAAAATTAAAAAAAACAAAAACAGAAATACAACTATCTGATACTTAGTACTCAATTTAATAGTTTAGTTGGCTTACCTGGGAAATTGTTACCTATTCCCAGTTTAAAAAGAATGTGTTACATTTTACATGTTATAACGTCATGAAAGTAAAATGCATTAAATTGTGTGAATGTTATTTTTTGCTTTACATTAAACTGACTTAAAATACATATACAATTCCACAACTTGAATGCCTTCGTGTTTTCAATAATGCATCTCAAGTAATAGCATAGTTATAAAGGCAAGCAAAGGCAACGCGCTGTTTCTTATCCAGAGCAGAAGGAGGAAGCCTTGCAGCAAACGAGACTACCAATGCACATTCCCTGTTGTTCCCTCCCCAGCCCGCTCTGCTCTGCTCTGCCACCCCCTCTCCGCGCTGTCTGTCTCTCACTCCGGCAGAAGCACTCCGGTGTGGGGGGATGGGCGCAGACTTCAGCACTCTCTCACCCTGCAACATTGAACTACGCGCACACAAAACCACCCTTATCTTGTGACAGGGATGGGGTTTTAAAATAGTTTAAAAGTCTTTAAACAGTGCGGAAGAAGCCTGTTTATTCAGTTTTATCATCTAAGTCGAATAAAGCAGGCATTTTGGTACAACGTTGCGCAGAGCAAAAGGCAGGGGTGGATGGTAATGAGAAGTGTGTGCGCTTTAGGTTGACTTCTATTCTCTTGCAACAAATTCAGGGAGATTGTGCTCAAAATGGCATATTTAAGTTGTAATATTTGTTTTTTAGAATAGCATAGATTAGAATACAAAACAATTTGGTTTATTCAATCACTCATCAACACTGTAAAAATAGTTTTCCTGATGTAGGTTGTAACACACAGGCACACACATACCTCTAGGGGGCATGAAGGAAAAAGACAGGAAGTAGCAGTGAGAAGGCATACTTGATCACATGTACAAACATAGGAACACAATTTAACATTCTGCCTGACACACCCCCTAATCCTACTTCAAGAGCGCATGCATTTCTAGGCGAGTTCCAAATGCATCTATGCATAATTTCACTGCCACATACACCATGGGGTTAATATGATTTCTCCACACCACCGTGAGCTCTCAAAGTAGATCACGCTTGATCTACGAGAAATCCACACAGCGAAAGCTTTACATTGATAGCATATATAGTCTACACTTTTTTGTTTTGTTATAACTGAATATTATTAGTTTTTGAATAACAGGACATCCAGTTTCACCCAGGCACCAATGCAAGATACAGAGAAGAAGCCTTTTCAAAAAGACACTTATATCTGAGAGACCAGACACGGGGCCAGTTGTGCAGAAACACAGATTTAATGTGGCTTCCTCTCCCCGCCTGACTTAATTTTTCTGCTTTGGCAGCTTGCAAAAGTCGGAGCAGATCCTGTGGACGTGGGAGGAGAAATTGCTATCACATGTGCCATCTGCTGGGCAAAGGATATACTGAATTTGTGAGATATGTTCTTGGTCAAACTCATCATTGCTTATATGCTTTTCAACCACTACACTATTCTGATTTACGTACCCTGAAAACACAAACTGCCTAATTATATTTAATGTCAAAAACAAGCGAGATGGAGGATGCACTTTATACTAGTGCTTAAACCCTTTATTTTAAATATTACATTTTACAGTTCCATCATTTCTTCTTCGACACTCTTTTTGCTGGTTTCAACATATCTCTCTTGTACTCCAAGTGTCCTATAGAGTCAAGTGTTAAAGAAAATTAAATCGCCATTCAAACAAAACTAAATATGCTGCTCTGAACAAAATAAGCTCTTCAATTTTACATTGCCTTAAATTAAAGAAAGAACAAATTATTCTTTTAACCACTCTGAACAGTAGATATATTAGACACTGTAGTCACGTCCTGTAAACACTGAGATAACTTTCAAAAAGACATGTCACAGTGAGTCACTTGAGTGAATAGGAAAGGATACGAGTCAAACTGGAAGTCTGCCCCCACAGCCGCTGACATCATGGCCTGCAGATTTCTCTCCTCCAGATCACCAAAGCAGTAGCCGTTGGCCTTGTCCACTGCTCGCAAAACCTGAATCATGCTTTCTTTGTCCTTTAAATACAAAACCAAAACCAGAAAAGAACTGAGGACCACCACCACATACAACTTATTTAATACCAGACAATACCAACAGCTTATATTGATCATTTTAAAATCAAAATTTCAAGCTTGATATTACACATAATATGTCTATTTACAATTATACAAAAAGGAAAACAAAATTGTTTAGATTACCTGTACATTAAGAGGCACAAAAGAGACCAAGCTGTAGTCTTGAATGACCTCTGCCAACTTCTCATTAAGCTGTCGAAATTTCTTAAAGAATGGGTCTGAAGCAAGATGGTCAAGAAGATACGACAAGTCCATAACTTCTGTGTAGAAGTCAAGATTGAATGCTGTAGAAACAAAATATGAAAATTATGGTGATGTTAAGAAACCAATAATTATACATTTTGCACAATAATAATGTTGACTGACCAAGTTTGCCATACTGCTCAATTATGTCCATTTTGGAGAGGACATTGACATGAGGAAGCTCCACATGCAGCATGGTGGACAGAGAGGTGCAGAGCACAGAGATGAATTTGGCTGGGTCAGTGCAGTAATGAGAGTCCACAAGATGTACTGCTGTCAACTGGGCAGGAGAGAAGCAATCAACAAAAATATCATAGTAAAAACTTTTTTTTTTTAAATATATGAAAATATTAAAACACACATACCCTGAAATTCCACTTGCCCAGCTGTGTAAATATGTCTTTTACAGAACTTTGGTGCGTGTATAGCTCTACTTGTCCAGGACAGTCAAACAAAAAATAACAGTCATTCTGTTTACGGAGTTTATTTTCAAGCCAGTCCAGGTTTGCTTGTAAATATTCCATACAGTACAAGAGTCCACCATTAGGTCCAAGTTTCAAACCCTCCATAACATCATCCAGAGTGACCAACTCAGAGACATCCACTTCACAGGTGTACGGGAGACCCTCGTTCGCAGGGTCCATGTTCACCACGGCCACTTTTCGTCCCAGACCAGTCAAAAACTGCTGCATCCCTTGGCAGTAAGTTGTTTTCCCAGAGCCTGGTGGTCCAATGACTACCTGGCCAAAGCGAACGGAAGGCTTTGGCCCTTTCTGAGTGGACATTGTTTAAATCTAGTTGCGTGTTTTAATATACAGAGAGCAGCGGCATCACATTTTATGGAGTAGAACTTTGATCAACTGTCTGCCAAAACACGAAGACAAAATTACTTACTTTACATATGCCTACTTGGACTTGTGGTGATTTTGTCAGTTTTTTTGTTTGTTTTTTTTTTGTAGCCCAGGCTTGTTTAGTTAGTTGTTTGTATAGTGATAAAAAATATTTACCATATGCCGCCGTTAAGTACTTTACTAGCATTACTTGTAGCGATGCTAAATGATGCACTTCCGGGTCACAAAACAAGCCCGACAAAACATTTTTTTTTTCATTCATTCGCTTAATTAACTGCAAGTAATTGTAAACCAAAAATTGTATACCAAATTATAAATACATTAGACACAATCAATGCTGAGGGGTAAATGCTTGAATTTGTAAAAAAAAAAAATAAAAAAAAATGGTTAAAATGAACACATACAACAGATCAACAATAGCGTGTTTAAAATAGCGTAGTTTTTATTTATTTTTATTTTTTTTTACAGTCAATTTAAGAAAATGTTTTCGCATTTAAAAATGTTAAAAATTCTTAGTGTTTCAAATTTTCACGTCATCTTTTAGGTCCTATGCTGCCTCCAGGCTGCCAGCCTCGGTATTTCATGCTGGTGGAAGGTTGGCGCCGCAACAACGTATCCCCTCCATCTATGTCTTTTGGCCTGTCATATACTGTGGTTATAAGAAAGTCTGGTTTTGACTTTTTTGTTGAGTGCAACAGCAGTTTCTCTCCACGATACCTACAAGAAAAAGTCCTATATTACAACACATTTATTGATTGCTATATACAGTAGCCTATAAAAATGCTTTTTACCCAAATCCTCTTTTGCAGTTTGGATGTTGGCCCTCATTTTCTAAGGCTTCAGGCATTCCAGTTTGACTGCTCCCTAAACCTTCACCGTCCTTCCAACCCTGCTTCTCCATCACACGTCGTCCAAAGCCCTGAGAGCAATATTTATGTTTTATACCACATTGTTTGCACATAATTTCAATCTATGATCAATCTAGTAAATCTACCTTAGTGAATTTTTCAAATTTTCCAATAGATTGGCCTTGATCAGATCCATCTTCAAGACCATCTCTCAGTCTGTTTTCATAACGCATACGTATAAAGTCACGAGCGTCCATGTCACCACCATCTGTAATATCAGTGTAACCAAAATTAATCTATAATGCCCAAGTAGAAGACTTAAATGTGCGTGCATGTGATACCTTTATCATAGTAAACACTCATATCAACATCCCAGTCATCTGCCGTTTGTTCATCAAAATCTAAGAAACACAAACAATGTTTTCAATATTTTACATTTGTCAAAAGGGTGTTATCAAAGTGACTTTTTTTAATCTTAAACAAAATAATAAATCTAACATGTTGCACAGAATAGACCAAACATACCTCCCTCCTCCTCCTGCCAGTATTGGGCATCTGTGTAAAACACCAGTCCAGGGCCCCCTTTTTCCCACTTTAACTCGATCTCTTCTTCAAAGACCCTCTCTTTGGTCCGTTCCTGGCTGGTAACATCCTCATGTAAGGCCTCATGGCGCTCCCATTCCTGACAAAAGTCGTCATCCTAAATATGATAATTTTAAAAGTTAAAATTAGTCATTTTGACAAATATTAAAAAAAAGATAAATATTCTAAACTTGCATCATCAGCATCAGACTGTGAGTCTTCTTCTTTTGTTTCTGGCTCTTCTGTGTTTTCTGTTTGAGTGCTATCATTTGGCTTCTTTCTTTCTGAAAATGAAGGAGCTAAGGTGCCCGGGCCCGATATTTCATGCCCTGCTGCGGTTAAAACAGTTTCTTCTGTGGCTGGGACAGTGCAAGTGTTATGATACTGAAATGGCACATTCCCATAACGGCGG
>KN486367.1:38333-53620 GCA_000787095.1 Periophthalmodon schlosseri | reverse complement strand
TGGTCTTGGGAAAAACTAGGCCCAGCTTCTTTATAAGGCGTGGAGGAAGACGACATGATTGAATGAGCTGGAGAAAAACTGTTACAGGAGTGCCTACATTTCCATTTGGCATCAAAGCTGGTGGATTTAATTCTGATAAAGTTTTGAGGTCATTCTCTGTGAAATGCTCTGACAGTGATACATGGCGACGCTGTTCAGATTTTGTCTTATATGGAAATGACCCTTCACCTGAAAAAAGAGAAAAGAATGTGATTTGTTTTTTGTTATGTTAACAAACAGTAACACATGGGTCAATCAGGTCATGTTGTGGCCTCTTGCTCAAAGGCAGAATGAGAGCAGAGGTCAACCATTCAAGCTTTAGTGTACTGGGTTAAGGTATAATTAGAAATAAAATTGGCAGCCATGACCATCCTGCCATGAAAAGTCAAAAAGCAAAAATTCTGATTTCTGAAAGCTATATAGATTACAAACATGGTTATGAATCTGCGCAGCAGATAGCATCAGGGTACCTTTCAAAAAACGTTTACAGTAACTTTTATGGTGGAGGGTCCGCCCAACGGTCAGTCCTGCCTGTCTGCTCAGAGATGCATACATTTAATGCCATATTGTGGAACATTCTAGGCAAATCAGTGTCATTTTCATGGAGACAAGCAGGTGGCGGACCCCACACCGGAAAAGTTACATAGTGCCTTTAAATAACACTGATAACACTAATTATGGCTACCTTTGTTTTGTGAAACTCTGATCCTTTTAATGAGACAGCGTTTGGTTAACCAATTTCCCTTTGAGTCGATCCAGTGATTTCCTGAATACATCTTCACAAATTTGTCAGCGTGGGAAGCGTGGACAGAAACGACACAACAGCAAGAGTTCACCGTTCTCCGCTGCTCGTCACCGTTCGGGGGTTGTTCACTCGGTGCGAGGTTCTCAGAGCTTGTTGCCTCGGAGTCCTCATTTGGAAGCTTTTCCGTATCTTTAAGAACTTCTGGACGGTGGCGAAAGTGACAACATTTAAAACCACCACTTTCTATAAATTGGCTAAAATAATTTCTCAGATCTGCGGAGCGAAATACGGGCGGAATATTACAGATCACAAAATATACGGGAGGCACAAATTCAGCGTCCGCCATGTTTGTTTACTAGCAACAACGATCTGTCGTCATATCCGGCGCCGATTTTACCCAGCTGCTTCCTAAATTTTTACAAATTGGATAGGATGTAATTTTTGTTTTATTATTATTGAACAACTGCAAAAATAGGCTCAACTTTTAATTCAAAATGATCATATTTGGGCAACTAAATTATGATGATGGTGCAGAGAGCAGATTTACAAGTAAAATGCAAACCTGGACATTCAGTTTCGTATTATGTTTTTGTATTTAATAATAATTCAAATGTATAATCGTTATAAACTCTAACAATGCAAAAAAAACCAAAAAAACAAAAACGGATAACAGAGTTTATTGTTTGAGTGCTTGATGGAGTCGTTGATGGAGCCAAGACAAAATTGAGGTTATACATCTTAGTAATAAATAGGCTGTATGTGTACACCACAGTAGACACTTGCGTCAGCACATAGACCTATAGGTGAAATACTAATGTTTGTCTTCACAATACAATGTAGCCTACTTTTTGACCACCATGCAACCTACTGAGTGAGAGTTCATTAACCTCCAGGCTAATGCTTTCTTTGGCCTTCACCTAAGATTTTATCATTGTGTTGTGATAGTAATAGGTAATAAAGCAGTACTTGTGTCTGAACCCTGACATCACTTTTACACGTCCCATAAAATATTGCCTACTGTGTATTAGTCATTATTTGATATTACAGAAACATAATATGAATAATAATTAAATAAATCAAAAACATGGGAACCAAAGAATGAACCATGAATAAAATTAAGTACATAAATAATGAAACTTTTTTTTTTTTTTTGGTGATTCAATGTAAATTCCAGAATATTTTAACGATGTTCAAGAATTTTTCGTTATAATCCTAAAGACAAGTTTCTACAAGCTATAACTATGGGCAATCAGAAACTACATATGTAGACTGTTTGTTTTGGTTTGACCACATTGATCTTGTGATTTAACATCCCTTCCACTGAAAACATGCCTGTGTGGATAACGCCAAAACTTTTTAATGAAAAAATAGTTTGCCTTTTCATTGTTGCTGATATTGAATGCATGCTAGCTTTGTCTCATAATTAGGTTTTTAGTTACAGATATATTATGTCAAAACATTTGTATTTTTACCGTATAATTCATACCTGTCCTGTACCTCTTTATTATGGGAAGAATGTTATGATGCCACATCTTGGACGACAGGCAGAACATTTCTCTTAAAACTTTGTTCAGATGACTTCGTACAAAACCCATCCATTTGTCCGTGAGTGGTTCCATGTTCCTGTACTGCAGGTGAAGGTGAAGTGTCAGATAGCACATCATGTCCATCACACTCATGACATGACAGCAGACAGGGTTCAATGGCCTCACAACCAAAGTAAGTGCCAGAAAAAATCAATAATCACTGGCAGCAGTGGAAGAAAAGGGCCATGTGGATTTATGTGTCACACAATATTGCCAATATAGAATTTTAGATTACTTTAACATTGACTTGCAGTGGGCTTTACAAGCATAACCAGCTTCAGCAACTAAAAACAAAAAATAGAATAAAGACTTGAGTATTCTCCGGCATCAGTGAACTGAAGGTGAAATGTTTGTTTCACTTCATTATTTGAGTGGTGGCGCTTTTTTTTTTTTTTTTTTTCCATCATGTGTGTTATAGTTATTGCTGTTTGGAGGTATCAAATGAAATTTTAGAAACAAAGTAAATCACTAACACGCCCTATGGTATAATTCGGGCAATCCTAGTGCCACCATTACATCATGCTACCCCCTTAATGTGTCTGTCATCCTTAGATTCAGGAGACAGAGGTTGGTCCAATTGTATAAAGGAGTTTTTTACAGTCTTGGCTCAGATAAGTGTTTGTCCTCCGTGCCCGTCTCTGACTGCTCCTAGCCTCTATAAACACAAGTTTTATCACAGGCATTTACAACTGTCCGTGTGTCATGGTGCTGTAGAAGCTCCTGAGTGCATTGTAGGTCATTGAACAGTAATGTTCACATTCTTGAACCTGACTTGTGAGACTTCACATTTGAAATATTTTATTTGACGGTGCACTTTTTTGAGTGGAGGATCTGACCCCTTTGTCTGCCTGCCTGCCGCCATACAAATGTTAGCTTCCCCTGGAATGGCAATAGAGTATGGCATTTAATTGATCTAATAGCATTTATTCAGTCAGTTTTATTGCTAAAATGTATCAAAATATTTCTAGACCCCGTAGCGTGTTTCTACTGTGGCATCCCAACACAATTTAGAAGTTCAAAGTCAAATGATATTTATAACCAAATCTGGATGAAAAGTTAATTTCTCATAGTCCTTTTTTATTTCTTTACATCCGAAACATTCTTTGTTTGGGATTGTATATCATAAGATTTGTAGTATACAAGTTATGATCAATGTTATCACAATTTTTGTGAGACCCCCGACACAAGGCCTAAGGACTCCCAGGAATCCCTAGACTCCACTTTAAGAACCACTGCCTTAAGCTATGGTGTTACTTTGGTTTGGAGGTGGTCAATAAATCTAATTTCAATATTGTTAATATTGAAATTGTTAGTTTATTGAAATGCATACAATCATTAATTAAAATTACATTAAAAATAAAAGGAACTTGCAATGTAATATTTAAAACAAGATAAAAAGTGATATGTCTGTAATTTCCGCATGTGGTTAGTTTCCTTCACTTAGTTTTTTCTGTTTGTGCAATATATTTTTCAGGATCAAATGTATCATCAGATTATTATTATGAGGATAAATGAATATTAGGTCTACATTTTAGTCAATAACTTCTATCCCTAAATCTGATTATGATGTCATAGTTGAATCCTGTGATGCGTCTGAATAGAAGAAAACTGTGTTAAATGTATGTATTGTTTGCATCACTAAAGATAATGGGAAAATATGACAAACATTTGGTGCCTGGTGCTGCCACTCAAGTCTGGACTGTAATCATTTTATTACTGTCATTAAGTTTATTGAGTGACCTTGACTTCACAGCACTACTGTTCACCGCTGCTACCCCTTTCTGTCAGGTCAAAAGTTTGCAAGGGTTGAAAAAAAAAAATGCATTACGTTAATATCTATACCTAATGAAATGATGTAAAGGTGTCAATAATGAAATGAATGGAAAACGAGTTTAAAAATAGACAATTGTCGGTCTTTTGTTTCTTTACTCAATAATAAAGTCATCTTCTTATCGGTGTCAAACCTCGGTGCCTGGCACAGAACTGATAACAAACTTGATTGAACTAATATAGGTGACTACCTGAACTATTGCGCAGACACCATAAATGGGAATTCCTTAAAATTTGACCAACTTTTGTTTTTGGCTAAAAATGTCCAATTAGGTATGCAAAACAATATATTTTATAACTCCAATCTAACCGTCCTTATAAACAAAATTATATGACAGAATAAACTTTTAAAGGTACCTATAAAGTAAAACAATGCAGGTGGTAGACTCACCTCTATTGAACAGAATACGATGCTTTTTAAAGCAACAAATGACACACATGACAAGGGTTTAACTTGCAGGTCGTTGCCCTGTACACCTTGGCCTCTCTCCAGCTTTCCAGGTGTGAGCTGGCATTGTGCATAGATGCAACTAAGGTCGAGTCCCGAGTCCTTGGTAGCTTGGTACGGCTTGGGTTAATAATACTTACTGGTAGATAAGGCCCCACCCTTTCGATACAAGCATTACTCCAGCAGTGTCTTTTCATTGAGAAAACCTTATCTCATTCCCAGGGTTGTTCCAACTGTCACCTGGCAGAGCACATGGTTGTTTTTCACTCTGGTGTATTGACAAGTCAAGGTCCAGTAGGCTGGGCGGGAGGCCTTATAAATACAGGCCACTGCTGTGACGGGAAAAGCATTTACCTGACGGACCTGTACAGCATTAGAATGAACTGCAGATGCCACAGCTCGGGCAGTTGTGATAGGCTTTCTAATCCTATCCTTTTCAATATACTCAGCCAAATGGACCATAGCAAGCCTCATGAAAACAGCTACAGTTCAGTCTCTCACAGATGTACCTGTGAGATGCGGCGAACGGTAGGACTCAAAAGGCCGTCTGAGGTCTGCAAAGAAGCCTCTGTTGTACTGGTAAAAACTGTTCACTTCATGAAGAATCTACCTGCGTTTAACCAGCTCCCCCCAAAAGATCAGTACCTGCTGCTGAAGAACTGCTGGGCTCCTCTCTTCATCCTGGGATTGGCTCAGGAGCATGTGGACTTTGATGTGATGGACACGCCAGCCGACAGCATGCTGAAAAAGATCCTTCTGAACGGACAGCAGGGCCCTGACACAGACAGGGAGCAGCCCACTGTGGCCGGGGTCAGCAAACTTAAGTCTTGCTTGAAAAAGTTCTGGAGCTTGGATTTGAGCCCAAAGGAATATGCATACCTTAAAGGAACTACGATATTTAACCCCGGTAAGAAGAAGTTACATTAGACCTACATATTGTTCTACCTTATATGTGTACATTTTCTCAAACTGTTGCATTCCACAGATGTCCCGGACCTGAAAGCAGGTTTGTTTGTAGAGGGACTGCAGCAGGAGGCCCAGCACGCACTGAGTGAAGTGGTGCAGCTGCTGCACTCAGGGGACAGGGGGCGCTTTGCTCAGATCCTGCTCACAGCCTCCTCTCTGCAGAGCATCACGCCAAGCTTCCTCACTGAACTCTTCTTCAGGCCTGTGATCGGCTCCGCAGACCTGCTGGAGCTCATGGTGGACATGCTCTTCTAGGACTCTATAGACTCATGGTCTTAGCCCTTTCTTTATCTGAGAAATGACTTTTCAACTGCAACTCTTGTATACTGACATTTTTGTACCCTGAATGTGCATTTGTTTAAATAAATATATTTTTGTACTTACTCTGACATTTATTTAAAATACATTTTTGTATGACAGGATATTTTTCACTTGACAAATTTTTGTTGAAATTTTTACTACTATTGTAATGCTTGTTATTGATGACTCTTGTTTACAAAAGCACATACTATATGCTTACAATATATTTAAAAATATAGCAGGTATGAATAACCTATTGAGATTATTGTACACACATGTCTAGAGGTATACAAGAAATGAGTTATTTTTGATAAAGTACTATACATCTTATACTCAGAACTCAACCCCAAAACTCTTCCTTGGCTATGGGTATTCTCAACACCCTTTTAAATAGTCAGTTGCCCAATGTTCCAGTAGTTTCTCAGTGCTCTGTCTCCCTCTGATGGCAACATTATACTTTGGGAGGATATCCTAAAACAGTAATTGAACCTAAATGTGTCATCAGTTGAATAAATACATTGCTATCCTGTATGGCGACCAGATTCAGAGTATAATGCAGTTAAAATGGGTGACACTGAAATGAAAACACAGGGTTACTGTACAGTTTTAGTGTTTTCAGAAAAGCGGCAGTGAATTGGCCTGAGACTGTGGTATGTCAGTTGTGAAACATTGAGCCTTAACATGACACCTCATACAGGTAAAACAGGAATGTGGTGGCGGGGGCAGCGCCGGAGGAAATGGGGTTACACAGGGCAAACACTCATGCAATGTTTACTAAAGAAGAATTTGCATTAACAGCACAACACCAGACTGTGCCAAGATGTCTTCATGTTACACAATGTATAAATTGAGATAAAATCATGATAACAAATTAAGTAATGCATGATTTACACATTACTTTGTGGTTTATGTAGCTAGTCAAGTCAAACGGTACAGATATACACAACATGCATACAGCCAGTCCCAAAATGTTTAATAACCTAATCTTTCCTTTTCCATTTAAAGACAAAGACAGCATTTGGATTTTATTTCCTTTTTGTCAGAACCAGCCAAACCGGTTCCAACCATGGCTGCGAGCAGAAAAAGCCTGCCTGGTAACACAGTGACCTCGGGGAGATGAGCTAAACGACCATAATGCACAAGATTAAGAAAAACATCCAGACTGAAAGATTTAGATTTCAAAGCAATAAGAATAATACTTTTTATAAAGCATGTGATAGCTTAACATATACTGTAAATTTTAAGAAGCTTGTCAAAAAATGATGGAGTTACTGTATGTACTAGATGCCACCACACAGCAAAATAAAACATAAAAAGTGAATAACAATAATCAAAAAGTTTATTAAAAAAATACATAACCGACCACTCCATAAAAATGTGGCCATGTGTCACAAAGGCATAAAAACCCGAGGAGTAACATAGTTCCAATCTGTACATTTAAAATATGGCTTTACTAGCACATAGTAAAAACAAGGAGTGTAAATGGCAATAGTCCACATATACAGTACATGAACAATGGCTTACATAAACAGTCGCACTGACAAGAATGAGGACGGTTATGTTCCACCATCAGTTGAATCCTCCAGTTTGACAGTGACAACTCAATGTATGTCGAGTAGTCTATTTTTTCCAAAAACAATATGGCGCACAAAAATACTAAGAAGCATAGTTTGGCTTTCCTCCTTTTAAAGTAAAACATCTTTAGCCATCTGTGGAGTGATACACCATAGTGTAACAACAGTCACTCAAAAGCAAAACCAGCATAAACACCACCAAAAACGAAAGTGCAGTTCTCTGTAACAATTAAATGAGAAGCAAAGGCGCTCCCGAAGAATCCGTCTCATGGTAGTACGGAGAGTAGGCTGTGGCAGTGCTGGAGGAATAGGCTGTAAACAAAAACAAAAACATAACATTAATGGTTCACACTTACATATACATCACATCAAAATTGGTACTAAACATGGAAATAACTAGACCAGAACTAAACCAAAATTAGAACAAAACCAAGTCTAAATCATGTCTAAACTGTGCTCAAACCAAGTGTGAACAGACCCTTCAATCTCAGCGCACACAGGGGTGGGTGACATTGACAAAAAATCAGGATTGCCAGGTTTTCAACAAGTAACCAAGCATTTGGGAAAAAAGACCAAAAAGAAGCAACCTTGGGTGACACCACTGAACAAAAACGCATAAGATGCATTTATTTAACATAATTAAAAGTAAAAGATATTTAAAATATTAACATTTCAGTTGTTAACAACATGAAACAGAGCTGAAAAAGGCTAAAATTTTATGACATCAAGGAGAAAGTCCCTCAAAAAACCCACAAAATTTGCAAGTGACTTTCCAAAAAAAAAAAAGGAAAAAAAAAGCCCAAAGACACTATAAAGAAGCAAACTCGGCAACTGACAAAAATGAATATGTTGATTTTTTTTTTTTTTTTGGTTTATCCCAATAACAGTACTCAACCAGTAGTATGACAGTCCATGAGAAATGTGTTAAAACGTAGCAGTTCAAGTTCATGGATCTTGACTGTAAATTAAACACAAACATTCAAACCCTTAATTGCAAAAGAACATTATAAGTTTCTATTTTTTAAATTTATAATCAGGACTTTTTGCAGTCTTTTAAAAAAATATTTTTTTATAATACTCATTTTACTCTAATAATACAAGCCTACACATTGCATCAGTAACGTATGTGCAGGTTTTACACATAGGACAAAATAGTAGCTGTGTATGCACTATAGTACCTAAATAGTTCAGCCTTTGCAATTTGAGTGGCCACAATTAACGAATAGCAAAGCCTGGTGCAGTAGCTCTACAAGTTCCCAAGCCGTTATTTAAAAGTTATTGAAGCACAATGACATGCTCCTCATTCAAAACATGTAAGCAGACACCATCCCTTTTTAACAAGCCCTACACAGAATAACAAAGGAGGCTGCAGCATTGGTAATCCATCTGTAACCCAAGTTTGTTTGGTAAAATTACATAAAAACCAACAGGACATTATATAGTGCGGATTTAATGCGATGTGAAGCAGGAGGTGTAGCATGACCGCGCTGGCTGCAGGGAAAATCGAGGGGCACTGATAGATTGATGTAAGGTGGCAGGGGAGGGGAGAAGGCCACTAATGAATGAGGGAGGGGAATATGCAAAGAAAAGACAGGAATGCAGGACTTTCTCTGCAAAAGAGTGCTATGACATAGTGGAAAGCAGGAGGAGGTGAGAAAAAGCCCCAAGCTACAACAGCACACAAAAGACACCTGCTCACAAGGATGGTATTTATACCTCAATGACTGGGGGAAATACGCAGAGGAACCCGAGAAGCCCAGTCATTACAGAGTTTTTGCGCTAATCACCAGCATTAAGTCATTCAAGCTTTAATTGTTAAGTTTGTTGTTCTGTCACACAAATACACGAAAGAAAGTTTGTATGTTGGTCTTGACTAGAACTTTAAATTATTTTCCTTATGTCATAGCCTGTTAAATACAGGTTTACATTTTGTTTTATTTGCATTAGTTACAGTTTTATGTTAAATATAGGACTGACAAGTGTACGCAATTACTGGAAAGTCCTCACTTACTTTTCCCACTGTAATGCCTCATTTTCCTGGCCAGCTCGTCTGATGGCGTCTCCTCTGACACTTTCACCTCTGGAACTGTGTGCAGAAGAATAACAGATCAAATAAGGACAAACCCATGATAAGACGTTTTTTAAATAAAAGCGCCCCCACTCCTCCTGTACGCTGGACAAAGTGTGTCAATGTCAGTTCTACGTCTTGACAAATGCAAACTTGTACCAACTTGCCTGAGATTAACCAACCACTATTGGGTCACTTTAGATTGCTAGGCCTAAAACTATGAGCAGAACAAAAGATGACTCATTAGAAGATCATATGAAGATATATTTAGCATGTTTCAGTTGAATATCAGGGACAATTTCATTCATGACAGTTTTAAAATTTGAATTATTTTGGTGACCAGATTTATTGACCTCAAAAGTGGTTGTCATAATCATGGCACATTTTAACTTTAAAAAGAAAACTAGAACTAAAAGGTAAAAAGATATAACATTTCTGATACAAGTGCTCTATACCAAACTTGTGCATCTTTTTATGCTATGGTAATTTATTGGGGGAACAAAAAAATCATCAGACTTGTCAATTTAGTGAACCAGCTTGGGATATGGGACAAACAGCCTAAAACTTGGACTGTCTGTTTAAATAGAAATGCCTGCCTGAATTTACTGGTGTGTGTTTGTGTGTGTTTGTGAACCGCTTACAGTCGCTGCTGAAGGTATTGGTCATGGTCTCGTTGCCGCTGTCTGGGAGGGTGCCATCATGTCCCGTCCGCCCGTTTGTGCGCTGTCCCGAGGAGGATGGGTGGCTTTTGTTCCTTTTGCCCTTTCGTGTGCTGATGCGAATGACACCGTGCACTAGTTTGCATTCAGCCTCCTGCTCCTCCAGATTATAGTCCTGTGCAATGCTGTAGATGAGCTCACTAATCTCATTGGTTTTGCGGGAGAACGAGGAGTCAGAGGTGCATTTGGCAAGTTGGTCAATTTGGTGCAGGGCATACAGTTCTAGCAGCTTTTTGGTGATGAGGGAGTCTATGTCTGTGCCTGTGTCACTCGGGTTGTCCAAGTCAAACTCATCGAAAAGGCTTGTGTTGCTCACTGGCCGCTGGCTGTCACCTTTACCAGGCACACGGTTCCTTTTTGATGCTGAAACAGGGTACTTTACTTTCTGCCCTGCTATGTGCACATCCGGATATCGGAAGCTGTCAAAAGTGGGCAGCTTGGACACTTTGGGCTTGCTGTTCTCCAAAGGCATGCCACAAGTGGGATTAGGAATAGCCATGCCATTAGGAGGGTGGGATTCTGTGTTGGGTTTAGGGTGATCAGTGGAGCTCTCGTTAACAGGGAGGCACGGCTCACGGCTCCCATAAAAACCACAAGTCAACACACAGCAGATGAGGGCCTTACAGTTGCTCCAGCCCACAGAGGCACAGGAGCCACAGGCATGTCTACTGCTGCCTGCATTGTCTGCAGACCCGGGGATGAATCCAATGGTCTCTGATCCTCGGGCTGTCCCATTTCGCGGATGACCAGTGCTGCGGCCATATTTGCTGTCGTAGTGTCGGGAGTGGTCAGTGTGGTGGTCATGGCGATGGTCTCCGTGGGGGTCTTTACAGGAGTCCTGGCTGCACTCCCTGGAGATGGTGCGGGAGTGCCGGTGCTTGTCTGGTCTGGTGTTTTTGGGATGGCGAGAGGACTGGGGAGCCCCTGTGTAGTGGCCTGCCCCTGAACTGTGGCCAGGCATGGCTCAGAGTGCCTGGAACCTGCATCAAGGAGGAAAACGGTTTCAAATAGTTTGTTGCAACAGAGGCCTGCATTGTCAAACCATCATTCCACTGTTTAGGGGTAACCACCTGACTTGATTTGGCCTATTATTCACACAGGTCATCAAAAGCACTGATTTTGGTCAGATGAACACATACTTTGGTTCATTTTTGTCGTGCCAACGTAAATTTGGTTAGTTGCTCAATTATGCAAAGAAACAAAGTGTTGCCAATGGCCATGAAACAATGCACTGTTTTCATTTTACTACCAAATGGTTAACTTACCGCATATGAGAAAAGTGTGCGTCGCGTTTATTGTCGAAAACGTCTCAACGAAACCGCGGAAGTCTCCAAGAGAAAACTAGCCTCAACTGCGCTTCAAACCCGAAAAGAAAAGGCAGCCTATTTTGTCCACCGCCCACGGTTTTTCAAGTGCGTTTACTTCCACCAAAGTCAGATTTGGACAAATCAGCGGTGAGGCCAGTGCGCCTTATTAACTTTACCGCCTTCATTCGCCTCCGTTCAGTTTGAGCTCATTCTCTGCCTCGAACAGTCGGTGAAGCCAGTCTCCCAATGTTTGGCTTTTACCTGCGGCTACAGCTAATCCGTGTTCTGTGCGGATCAGACATCCACCCACAGGTGAGCACCCTGTGACGTCAGGCAGCGCCACAGCAGCGGCGTGCTCAGGCGTACAATAAGAAGTGCAGGACAGACGTTCCTCCAAACAGACAGGACAGAGAGGCGATTCAAGGTTTATTTTAAAATATTTACAGGGTTGAAATGTAAAAACACGATTGCAGACAATAATTTCATACTTTCATACTATTTATTATTTACTGAGGCTCTGTAAAGATAAAAAAGTTTACATGAAATAGGTAAAGACAACAGAGGTGCACAGCTGCTATGCCAGGTGCGTTTTCCAAACAATATCTTTCATACTGCCCTATTTCCCCTGTATAGAGACACTTAATCACACTCTCAATTGAAACAGCAGTACCACCTGGAGCAAATAAATCAGTAGTAAAGGGGGGCTCCTCGGTTTGCAACGACAAAAAGGAGAACTGGTAGGCTATATACACACGCTATTATATCATTATAACTGCTTTTCAGACCTTTTCCTGTTTGTGCCCTTATAACCATGTAATAGTCCTCTTAGAACGACACATACACGTGGCATTTGTTTGTTGGTAATTAGGCTAACCATAATTGTACAATAACATTTAAGATGCTGACACTGAATCTGGATCTATTCCTACTGCCTACTCTGAATTACATTCTTCCTACATAGATCTACAAAAAAATCGATGCCATAATCTATTTTTTCATGTATTCTACATTGTGACTTTGCAGTAACATAAGTCATTTTCTGGCTGTATACACTGCAGAGATTAACCTATATAAAAATGCTGTACATGCACAATTTATATCAGCACATAATGTTACGTTTACAGATGTTCACGGCTGGAGAGCTGGTCACCTTCTTGACCTGTGTGTCTGTGGGCTCCTGGTCAATGTAGGTGTCACTGGGCAGCTGCTGTGACAGACCAAAGTGTCCTGGGGCTCTGGTGCTCCCACTCTCTGCAGAAATCGAGCCAGACGTGCGCCGAGGATCTGTGTCAATCTCATATCTGTAGTGGTATCCCTCCAGGACGTCCCGACACGCATCTCTCATCTCAATGATCCACTTTTTCATGCCTTTGCGGTTGAGGTAAAGCACAAAGAGGAAGACCATGCCCACAAAGCCAAGCACAAGCCCTAAAAACACATAGGATGTTTGCAGAGACAGGTCTGTGACCTCTCCTTGGACAGGAGCAACGCAGCCAATGGCTTCTACTCCCAGACCACGGAGCCGGGCATCAAGCAGCTTCTTTGGTGAAGCACACCTCACACTTTCTATATCAATGTCCGCTTTTGAGTCGTTTAGCCAGGAGACAAATGCACGGCTCTCACAGGAACAACTGTAAGGATTGTCTCCAAGAAGTATCCGGATGTCTCCAAGCCTGCCCAACTCCTGAAGTGCATCCTCTCGAAATGTCCTGAAAGCATTGTCCCCCAGGTCCAGCAACTCCAAATGGCTCATGCCCGAAAAGGTGCCAGTGTAGACCGCTACCAGGGAGTTGTTTCTGAGGAAAAGCTGCTGCAGGTTGGGCAGGTGAGCGAACATTCCGGGTGGAAGCAGAGCCAAGTTGTTTCCTGAAAGGTCAAGTCGGAGGAGCCCCCTGAGGCCACCCCATCTCAGGGCAGTGGTGAGGTCGGTCAAGGCGCTGGTGTTGTACAGAGCACGGCTGAGGTTGAGCTCTTGGAGGGGGCTGCCGGGGATGCTCAGAGCCTCTGGGTGGAGCAGAGCCAGCTGGTTCCCACTGAGATCCAGAAAACGGAGGTTGATGAGGGCAGAGAAGCTGTGGGATGCCATCTCGGAAATCCTGAAAAAACAATTAATGTGTAGGTATATTGTGTATTACATAAAAACAATATATAAAAATATACCTACTAAATATAATAAACACAACTTACAAAAGTTACAAAATATGATTCTGTGAACAAATACAAATAAAATATACATTACCCGTTATTGTTTAAAATGATGTTGGTGACATTGTCTAGCTCTGTGAATGAATCTGACTCAATTCGTTGTAAATTATTCCCGGTGATGATGATGGTCCTTGCATATCCAGGAATAGTTCGAGGCAATGTTAATAGATCTGTCGAAACACATTTAACTGTACGAGTGAGGGCAAAACACTCGCAGCCTAATGGGCACTCCAGGCACTGACCAGGTCCACAAAGTAGAATTCCCAAAAATACAAAAAGCACAAAAATGTACATCTTTAAATCAGACAAAATCATATTTAGTCCATTATTTACAAACTAACTGATAATTAATAATACAATTACACGTTTCTATGAGCCAATATAGAAAGGAGCTCTCTAGAAACAGTCTCTCCTCATCTGCTGCACTCAGGGAATAAAGGATCCTGTAAATTGATGGTGGTTCATATCACGCAGAATCTCCTGGATAAAAAAGGTGTGTGGTTCCCTTAAAGGTACAGAGGACAATTAGGGCGAGTGCAGCCACTGTCTGACACCCACCACATATTGCAGAAATTTGCTAACATAGTTTTACAGAATCATTAGAATATTCATATGATCAAATAACAAGCATATAATATGAATACATTATTACATAGCCCTACATCACGACACAATAATGTACAAATCCATACTTATACATGTTAGGAGATGTTTATTTAATTAATAGTAATTCTTAACTTGTAAACATATTTTACACAACAATTCTGTAATTTACATATGAGCCCATATAATTTCCGTCTTTGGTCACCAGTCAAATTGCCACACAGGTGAAATGATGATTTCTGAGTGAATCATCATGGGAGCGTACATTAGCCACAATGTCAAACACATTCTTCACTGTCTTTTATGAATATGGAACTGGTAGCTGCACTGTAAAAAAAAAAAAAGTGATTTACTACATTTTTAATTGTATAAAAGCCCTCATCGCAGGCAGAACAATCATGATAACTCACTTGAAACATAAACAAATATCAAATTAAAATTACAGATGTCAAACAAAATAAAACGTTTCACAGTATGTAAACAATATATGAAAAACACATTTTCTATACACAAATAACTTTAGTGTGCTGTTAATTGGCCTCCCACACAGTAATGTCTGTATGTACAAGTGCAGTCAAAACACTTTCATTGTCAGTATTGCAATAATGTATGTATCAACAATAATTACAGTCTTTGAGTCATGGTGCTCATTAGTGCAAGTTGAATGTCAGGATAAAAGTGGTGAGGACTCCACTGAGCATGATGAAAGGCAGCCAGGTCTTGAAAAAAGCAGCCCAGCTGAAGGAGAGAAAGGAGAATATATGTTAGAGTGGTCATGGGCCTTGAATACCCTCTGTCTATATGAACACACAAGGACATAAGCGGTGTGGGCTGCTTTGTCTCCCTAGGGGGTCCGGCTCACACGTCCTGCCTATGTCCTACTGTCCTCTACAGCAG
>KN486367.1:0-29274 GCA_000787095.1 Periophthalmodon schlosseri | reverse complement strand
CACACACACACACACACACACACACACACACACACACACACACACACTTCACTTTCCATATTCATGATGAAACATGGTGGGTTTCGGGCTCATGTTATATTGTGGCATTTTAACCATTCAAAAGAGATAATTGCTATGGCAACGTCCTATCTTTTCATCATTATGAAACCCATGATGAAGCATGGCACTCTTGTTTATTATGTGCCATTGATTAACTTGTTAATATTTGTACTGTAAACAATTCGTTTTTTTAGTTTCCATTCATCGCAGTACGGAAACGTCTAACTTTTACACTTTTAAAAACATTTTTAAATTTTAAACACGCTTTGAAATGTGACTTTCTACCTTTCCAAAATGGCCGCCATACAGTCTATCATTTGCTAGATATGTTACTCTAGAGTGCTATGCTATCACCATGGAGGTCTGCATCTCGCTGTTCTCCAGCTCACAGTTGTCGAGGCGAGCGGAACAACAGCGGATGGTACGGATTGTGTTACTAGCCTGAAACAGAGATTTGCTGCATCCTCTGTTTTTGGAAATCAAAAGGTAGGTCATCAATCAAACGCAACCAAATTGCCAATGCATTTACAACCAAGCCGATGGAAACGGGCAGAGATTTGTTGCTCCACGGTAACTTTTAAGCCTCTAAACAAGCCGTAACGTAGCATTAGCCGTTAGCTGTTAGCATGTTAGACGGAAACAGATTTGTCATGGATTATCTTACACGGTTAACGGATCGGAGCATCTTTCAGCAAAAATAGGCCATTATAGGTTTGAGGTAGGAAACTATACCTTAAATCCCCAGACTTTACATACTAAAGACTACGCATTATGGTCGAGGTTGGTGTAGTTACAGACAAAGCACATCAAATGGATGTAAGCCATGGCATGTGTGTATTTTTAATCCATTGTTTTTCTTTGCTGAATAGCTTCTAAACGAAGTTAAGGATTTTGACTTTTCGTGTATTCACATAAAATTTGTATTTTGTATGCTGTTGCACCACTTCCCGTAGGATATGGGCATAAAAATGTTCTTGCACATATTATGTAACTGTACCGCATGGCCTCATGTTGTTATTTTTGTTTCTACTTAAAGAAGGGTGTTTATTACATATGAGGAGACAAGTTTAATGGATAAATTGATCACTTATGTGCAGCTGTTGCTTTTTATTTATTTGTTTGTTTCTGTTTGTTCTTTTCTGCTTCAAAAGTTTAAGATGTGTATGATGTATAGGTGTATTATATGGATTCCTTTAAAATCTAATCTTAAACAACAACTGTGTATCAATCTATATTTCTTTGCTTAAACTTAGGCTGAGTAACTGCTGTATGGAATGACAACTTCTCAGAGATATATTGACTCAAAACCAGCAGGTAATACAACACATTGAAGGGGTTATACAATTATTCATTATTCCAAATTCTTTTCTATAATGTAATTGCTCCATATCTTTGAAAATATTCTAGCTCGGTTTGCTGACATGGAGTGGCAAACACCAGCTGTGTCAGAAAAGTTTCAAAGTCGCTTTGGTCGTCGTCCTGGGACCTCAGACAGTGGGGACACTGGTATCGGCACATCAGTGTCTGATAGTACAGAAGGTAAGGGTCTTTTTGTATTTTATGTGACACACTGATACAGCTTATATCTTCAAGCTATTGCATCACATCATCCAGGGCTGTTTACTGCACACTGACCAAGGGGCCTCACATCTGTGTTGTTTATTAGTGTTTATAAAGTGGAAAGCATGTTCACGGTGGAGTCCAGGCCCCCTACAGACTTTTAGAGACAGATTAAAGTCCAGACAAATAAGCCTTCGAGCCCTAAGGCTCTGCAGTGGTCTGTCAGCCAATTAGGAACATGCAATACAAAGACTGCTAAGTGGAAACAGACCTGAACACATACAAGTAGTTGCAACTTCCTCTTTATGCACTACACAGTGCATAGTAATTTTTTTTTACCATTTGGCAAGTGTAGTACAATCAGACTTCCTATTGCGTAAGATCATTTAAATGAAAATGCTTTTAATTTTATTTAGTTCAATTTCATATTTTACCCTGGTAGTAATGCTCATGTCTTTGTTAAGCCTTCATTTTGTTGTTGAGTGGACTGCTGGTGTTGGCAGGGCCACTTAAACTGACAGGAGTTCTTGGCAACCTAACAATTACCCTGACTTTAGCCGCTGTAATGAGCTGCTTTAGATGATAAAGCACACTTGGAATGAATAGAGCCTATAAACTCTGATTTCTATATCATTTCTAAATGGATGGTGTTTTATTTGAGGTGTTGGATCCCTTTAAAATCCACACCTAGTTGTTATCATATTATATCTTTGACTGGAATTTCCTAAGCTCAGCGTTATGCGTTTGTGCAGCGGTGTAGTTAAGGCTTGTTCTAGCCCATTTGACTCACAGTAACCTTGTGCAAGAGTTCATCCAAAGAATTCTTGTGTTTTTAGTATACTATAGTTTACTATAGTTTAAGCTTGAACCTCATTCACTTGTTGACTTTGAGTGCCCGAGTGTGTGACTGGGGTGGGAGGGGCAAGGTGCTTAAATAAGCGGTGTGCACAGATCACGCTGTAATTTGAGAGGGGGTCTATAAATACCCCTAACCTTTCCTGTGTGTTAGTGTGCATTTGCTCAGAGCTCAGCACAGACCTGCTCGACTGTTTGGGGACAATACGGGGGCACTGTTTGTGGAGCTGCTGTCAGGCGTAGGTCAGATTTGCGGCTGCTCAGAAATGCACACGATCATCTGTTGTTTTGATTTGAAGTGTCCTGCAGGCGATAGTCAAAATGCCCCTCCTAATGATATGTTTGCTGGCTCGGAGTGAATTCCAGGTTTTCAGACGTCAGCAGGTTTCTCAGGTAATGCTGTTATGTAATGGTGACTTTAAATCTTAACATTCTTATATAATTGTTGGTATTTATGCAGTTTTTTTTATATACTATGCATGTGCTTTTGGAGCATTCTGAAATTTACCATGTTTAAAGGCTGCATTGTAATTTATCTCTGCATCAAGTTAAATATAGCTATTTAAATTACCCAGTGGTGACAGCTTAATCACAAAAGTAGGCCAGCCACAAAAAATCTTTATATCATGACTCAGAAATAGACATGACCTGCAGTACGTATCCACACACGACACTAATGACATGAAGCACACTGTATGAAATCAAAACGTCTAAGTAGAATTTTATCTTTTTCAGATTTCTGCAGTACCAGCAGCAGCCCCTCCTTTCAGCCGATTCGCAGTCAGATCCCAATTCCCACTGCACATGTCATGCCATCCACGGCCGGAGCCCCGGCCTCAAAGTCCCAGTCCGGACTGCAGGATGATGGACTCTCTTCTGACCCGCGGAGGTTTTCTTCCGGCTCACGGACCCCTAGTGGTTCCACCTCAAAGTCTTCATCTTTGTCAAAATCTGCGTCTTCACCAAACCTGGACTTGCCCCTTGGTGTTGGAGCAGAGTCTGTGGTGCCAAAGCCAGACTGTCTAAGCCGCTACCGTAGCCTGGTCAATGGGCTGGACCATTCACTGTTCCCCTCCGATCACACACGTGTGGACGAGGGGCAGCGCTTTGACACTCCTGCAGTGGAGCCCACTCTGAACCAGTCGGCGCTGCTGGGGGGGCTAGCAGCGGATGTCAGGTTTCGATTACAGCCCTCTGGGATTAGAGACAGCGCAGACACTGTGTCTGACGTCTACAGAGGAGCAATGGAGCACAGCTATAAGGTGCTGCCTGAGGCGCGGCCCGGGATTCCCAGCACCCCAGAGTCTAGTCGGGTCGGTCAGGCCAGTGCAGCGGGGTCCTCTGCTCTCTACAGCAGCCCACTGAGTCTTCAGACACAGGCCTTGCTGCGAGAGACCCCCGGATCTAAGGGATACGACCCACTGCAACAGCAGCGCTGTGGTGAACTGTCCAACTGGCAGCAGCAGCAGCAGAAACACCAACTTGACAGTCTTCGGCTACAAGTGGAGCAAATGCAGGTAGCTGCTTCTACATTTCCCTTTTTTGGTTTTGAATTATTCAGCATAACATGAGAGAAATATATTGGTGTTAGCCAAACATGTAACATCCCCACTGGGTGGAAAAACAAACTGTTGCTATTGCTAGGTGGAGTATGTACTCAAAGAGAAACTAGTGGGTGTTCAGGGGGCTGCTGCTAGGGCTGGGCTGTATGCCTAAAAAAACATATCACAATTTCTTGGGTGAAGAGAGTAGATTTAAATTTGATCACAATTCATATATTTAGTATTTTGCCATTAGGAGGTCACTAAAGACATTTGCTGCTTCTGAGAGTTCACACTTCACTGTTATTGGTTAAATTCACCTGTCACTAACTCAGAGCATGACAGAGGCTGACCAATAGGTGGAAAATGTAGGGAATAATTTTCTGTATTTGAGCATTTTGAGCATAGAGCTGCATTAGACAGAAAAGCACTGAATCACTAAAATAGCAGATAATATCAGGATTAGATCAATATTTGATTTTGTATCGCCATGTCACCTTTCTCAAATGCAGCTACTACATTTTAGTAATTTTTTTAATGTATTTATTTATTTTTTTGAGTGCTTTTTCTTTTTGTTGTTACTTTTCAGAAATATATGTTTCTTAATTCTGTGTTTATCAAATCCATACATTTATTTGTTGTCATTGTATGAAGGGACATTATTGTGCATCTTTCCAATTGCCCCACACATCTGTCTGTTTTTGGCTCAGTTAATGGGAGGTGGAGTTGGTCAGTACCCGCCTTTGTACTCTTCATCTGTGCACTCGGAGTCGGGCAAATGGGACGCTCTTGTTAAAGCCAGTGAGAGTTTACTGAAGGAGAAGGAGCTTGTGATAGAAAGGCAAGTCTTATACACCACATAGACATCGCACTGTGCTTATTTAAGTGAGGATACGCAGTACAACATTATTTATGGGATGATCTCACAGTGTAATGTTTTTGTGATACAGACAAAAGCAGCACATGGCTCAGTTGGAGCAGAGACTGAGGGAGAGTGAGTTACAGGTCCATGGGGCCCTTCTTGGTCGAGGTACTTCCTATGGAGACATGCTAATGCTGAGGTTACAGGTTGGTGAAATAAAGAACACTCCAGTTTCATAATAAAAAAAACAATAATAATGATCCAATAAAAACATCTTTTTATTATAATTGTGTGATTTGTAGGAAGCCCAAAGGGAGAATGCTTTCCTCAGGGCCCAGTTTACGGAGCGTACAGACTGTGCAGCTCTGGAGAAGGCTGATGCAGAGCGCAGGCTTGGGGCTGTGGAGGCAGAGACACGCCGCCTCACAGAAAGTCTGAAAGAAACTATCGAGAGGCACGCAGAGGAAATTAAGAAACAGGAAGAGAGGGTTTGTGCACACCAACCGCCACTTACAAATGCATATTTCACAAGTTTGTTATGCTTCCTTTGTTTACAAACTGTGTTTGATTTTGTTGTTTATGTGCATTAGATCCGTAGTCGAGACAAACACATCAATAACCTGAAGAAAAAATGTCAAAAAGAAGCGGAGTTGAAAAGAGAGAACCAGCAGCGGATTGAAACTTTGGAGCGATATCTGGCCGACCTGCCTACACTAGAGGACTATCAGAACCAAAACAAGCAGGTGAAGACTGATCTACACCATTTTACATATTCAATCTGACACTGGCATTTCAATACTAACTGGATTGTGTGGTTTGTCTTTGTTCAGCTTCAAGAAGCGGAGCAGCATGCCACAGAGCTGCAGGAGAGAGTTAAAGACCTGGAGAGTCAGGCTGAAGCGACAAATTCACAGCTACGAGAAAAAGATGCACATTTAGAGGAGCAAAAACGCAGAGAGAGAGACCTGTTGACCACTATCACTGAGTAAGCAAGCGCGTCCTAAAACCACATCTGTTTTCTGTTAGCTCTTTCTGTTGTGCACAAAGTGACGTCGTGTGTGTACCGGTTAGCATGCAGCAGCGCGTGCGGCAGGGCCTGGAGGACGGCGCGCGGCTCCCCTCTATGGATTTTGAAAAACTCAGAGGAGAGAATGGTGCTCTGAGAGAGGAGCAGCAAAGACTTAAAAAGGTACATTACTGGTGATAAATCCATTATCAAAACCTTTTCAAATACCTGTATATGTGACTAAAAGGAAGTACAAGTGTGAACATTAAAGTGCTAAAATGCCGGTGTCATGAAGCTATACAACATTCAGCCTAACAAAACAACAGGGGTATGTCTCTTTAAAATGTCTGTGTGTCTTTCTTAAGGTGATAGAGAAGCAACACCGCATGATGGAACAGCTTGGCTCCCAAATCCAGGTATTTATTCATTGTCTGTCTTCAAAAGAAAAATCTGTTCATCATATACAGTTTAACACTGGAGTTTGTGTGCAGTCTTTAGAGGAGCAGATGTCCCAGGAGGAGAGCAGCTCTCAGGCTCTCAGAGAAGACGTTCTGGCCAAAGAGCAGAGTTTGTTGGAGCTCCGCACAGCTATGAAAGAAGTAAGACCAGCAGTCCAGTCATTGTCCTAATAGTGCTGATTGTCAGTATAACATCCACATTTGTGTTTTAGCTGTCAGTTCAGAACCAGGAGCTGATGGAACAGAACCTGACCCTCCAGGAGCAGCTGAACGAGCCTGAGCTCAGGGACGCGCCTCAGGCCTCAGGTCTGCACCCGGCCAGCACCCGGCTCACCCGCCGCCTCCATGCTGAGATCGCCTCCTGCCTCAGCGACCTCCGCTCACTATGCAGCATTCTGACCCAGCGAGCACGGGGGCAGGATCCAAACCTCTCTCTCCTCCTCGGCCTCCAAAGTAAGTACAATTTAAGCTTTCAAAAATAATAAAATGCTTTTCTATCAGCATTTCAGAGTTTCTCATTGACAGTTGTGTCCTCAGCCCCTTCACCAGCATCTGAGCAGGACGAGGACTGGACCAGTCCAGAGGTGCTGCAAAAGAAACTGGCTGAAGCTCAACAGCTCCGCAGAGACGTAGAGGAACTTCGCAATGTGATCTTGGACCGCTATGCACAGGACATGGGGGAGAACTGTATTACCCAATAACCTTCCCCAATGCTTTCACAACAGACTGTATAAGGCACGCTTTTTCTGAAGCAGCTACAGTGGCTCTTTCTTTTGAGCAGTGTTTGAATGTCAAAAAGGACAATTACATTCTTCAAATGAGGACAGAGAAAAGCCCAAATGATTTAACTTTTTCTTGTCAGCGGAGCCCTCCTGTAGCTGAGAGACCCTCCCTCCCCCCAGTGACTTCATCTATTTCAGTCCAAGGGCTAACAAAAAATAACTTACCTCTTATACTTGATCCTTATATGTTGTTTTGTGTGTTTTTTAATAATATTGACACATTAACTGTCAGTTACAGCAGTCTTATTTTATGTTGATCTTGGTGAATAGCATTTTGTGTAGAAGTCCCACGAGTTTAATTTATTAAATGCTGATTTCCCCTTTTAGGGAAATTATTAGTGGTTGACAATCAACTGACATTATTTAATCTCCTTATAAGTTAACTCACAAAGACAATGTTACTGAATGCCATTATTTACAATGGCTAAAAGTGACTCCAGTGAGAGGTAAACATACACCTGAACTTTCTAATACCAAAACCGCACTGTTGGATAATGAGCTGTACACTAGATTTACTACCAAAGAATCTCTGGTTTGTGAATGTTTGAATGCGTTCTGTGCTGCAGGCCCTGTTTCAAAGCAAATACCGACATGTGCCTTTCCTTTTACATTTGCAGCAGACCAACAGTAAAGGGCTGTCTGCAGCAATCTCTTCCAATCTCACTTTTCTGCTTTTATGAACTGGTAGGACGGTTTATACAATACATTCCCTGACATTGAATGTAGGTTGTTTGTCAAGGCCCTCAACTGCTTTGTGTGCACTGCTAGAAAGTGGGCCTAGAATCGTGTTGAATTTGCAGCGTACAGTGCATAGCGTAAGCTTACAGTATGGCAGGCAGCTGACTGATAATGGTGGACCTGCTATAGACAGAAGTGTTGTTTATTAGTGACTGAGTAACAGTATTAATCCTCAGTATTATTTATTGTTTTTGTTTGCAATGACAATTCAGAGTGAACGCTTCTGGTTTGTCCTAATGTGATGCTGTAATAATGTGTTTGAGGAAATTTTGCATTTGTTTTGTGAAAAGGTCCCATGAAGTGACAGTATTTTCTATGTCTGTTGGTTCTTTATGTTTGAAAGCGGGAGCAGTATTCATGTGGCAGCGGACTCTAACTAATGCTTATCCCAGGTGTGTACAGGGTTGGCTGGATCATCCCACACGCACCACTTTTAATTTTCGTTTACCTGCTTGTACAGAAAGCCATTAAAAACTAGACACTTTAAAAGGAGACAAAGGGATTTTTATTAGATACAGATGAAATATGCAAGATGTTGAATAATTGGTTTAATATTGTACAAAACAGGGACTGAAGCCATTTCTCATTTCATGGGACCTTTAAACTTGACTAGCACAAGATTTATCTTCAGGCTCCGCATGCCTTAACATCTCAATGTTTTGCAAAAGGGGAAAAAATGTTTATATTTTCATACATTGTTCTTGTTTGAATTTTGACTATTTTAGCAATAAAGACTTTCAACAGTTTCTTGAGTTAGTATTAAGTTTTTTTTATTTAAACATTTTTGCTAACTTGTCATATTGTTCATTACCGGCTGGTCTGGTGTGTAACAGTAGAGAAGTGTTAGCTGTGAGTCCACAAGCCCGAATGGTCTGACTGTTGTCATCATAGCAGCAACGTGGGTACACACTGATGATGTCATAACTGGGCATATCACCTCCTCTGTAATAAACACACAAAGTTCAGTGTCTCAGATTTAAACTAAAAATGATTATGATAAAGCCTCACCTGTGTTTGTCGAGGTATTGCCGAACGTGGCCAATAGTCTCTGAGCAGTTCATTTTCAGTATGTATGCGTCACCGCCATCTTCAGACCTTATCTTTAGTGTTGTTACATCATTATCAGATACTGGACGCTGGGATTTTGCCTGAAAACTATTTACATCAAAAGACGTTTATTATAGACTATTAGCTTATATAGTGTCATGTGATGTTGACAAGATATGACATCTATATTTGAGCACAGCATCCAGCAGCTCTTTCTTGAATAATTGTTCTCTTGACAAATGTTGTAATGCAGATTGATTAACCAAAACATCAAGTGCCGTGATCTGATACTGGGTAGGACAAAGGCTGTAAAGTTGTAAAGCTGTGAATTACATTTTTACTTTTAATTGTTCAAATAAGGATCACTCTTGCCACCATGTCTCAACAGAAATCTACACTAATCTACACTTTAAACACTAATCAGTGTTTAAAGGGCGCATATTACGCTGTTTTCTGATCAAAGCTATAATAATAATAATAATATAATATCACAAACATACCTCGAGTTGTGTTTTGTTTTATTCCCACATGTTTAACACACAAACCCTGCATATTTAGGTTGAGTTCTTCTCTCAAATGGTAATACAGGAAGAGCTCCAGTGTGTTTTTAAACTCCATACACCTTCAATAGAATAATTTGGGTGATTTCAGCTCTGGAATTTCCCATCTCTACTGAACTAAAGGTAAAAGGTAGCTGTTAACTTAAAAACTACCACTACATGTCATCACAAGGTGGAACAGAGCATTTTGAGCTTTGGAGATGTAGACAGACTAATAATAAAGGGTTACTCAAGCATGTATGAATGAAACAAAACACAACTTCAGGTATGTTTTTGACATTATAACATGGCTTAAAGCTCACAACAATCTATTCTGCGTAATAGGAGGAGAGGGGTTGTAGATGGAAACGCTATTTTGTGCTTTTCTGTCAATAAGCATATACTGTATATTGTAATTTTTGATATCATACTGTATGGCAGTGATCATTATCAATAGTTTAATTTAGAAATTGATTACCTCTGCAGAGCTGGTGTGTCGACAAAGGTCACTGAGTTTCTGCACCGGGTGTTCGAGGAACCCTAATAAAAGTATTACGCAAAAAGTACAGTGAACAAGTACAGACAAGACAGATAGGGCGTAGTTCATTAAATTTGCAGAACAGTAGTAGGAGTAGGTGGAGTATGACCAAAAATGTTGTCATGTACCTGCTTGTTTCTGGCCACCTGCAGGGCTCTCTCCAAATCCTCCCTGATCATCATCACTTTCCCCGCCTTCATTCTTTGACCCAGTTTTTTGCCTTTAAAACATATGAGAAGAATTAAGCCTGAAGACATTACATGTTTTTTTCAATACTTAAAAGGCCTGTTTCGAAATGAATTGTGTCACGCCCCCTGTTGTGCCATGTTTTTGATCAATAATAATAATGAATGTTTTGGTTGTGACCCGGATGCAGGGTCCATCCACCCGCCTATAAAAGGGACTCGTCTCCTACGCCCGGTGCTGCTCCTCTGGCTCGACTCCACCTGGCCACGCCATCAGCCTCAACGCACTTTAGCACAATTTGCACATATTTATTGTAACTTACCGAATAAACGCTCCAGTAGAGAGCTTAAAACCTTTTCAGTCGTGTCTGCCCCCTTCCTTTGTTGCGGTCACACGAAGGGCCGTAACAATTTTTAGTCCCACCAACTTCTCTTGTGATGTCAAACTATGACAAAGAAGCAGCTGTCTGGGATAATTACAGACAGTTGTTTCCATATGATTCTCATCCAAAAAAGTCTGATTGGATGAAATAGTTGTTTCCTAATGGCTCTCATCCAACAAAGTGCCTTTAAAACGTTAGGGCAATATCATTCATTCTCATTTTTTGCACAGACACTTTTACAATATACTAAAAGGTGTTTTTCCTGAGCTAGAAAAAATAAATAAATGTCAGATACAGGTGTGTGCAGATTAGGTGTTAAATATGGAAGTTAGTAAGTTAGAGTAGGTTTCATATATTTAAAAAAAAAAAAAAAAACAACTTAATAAAATAAGAAAAATCAAAACAAAAAGCATATAACACAAACAATTCCAATTACAAGCATCATTCAAAAGAGTTAAAGTAACCCACCGCTGGCAGGTGCTGCATTGAGTGAGCTTGTGTTTTTTCCATTGTTTTCTCGAATAACATGCCCATGGCCAGGAAATGTTTTTTTCTGTTGCTTGGGGATAAAATGCTCATCCCTCCTGTCATGGACCTAAATGATAACAGTGCATTATTATTCTATTTCCACTTTTGTTGAATGGAAAATCAAAGACACACCTCAAAGGGTACACCATCTGGAAACCTTTCCTGTAACTCCGATGGAAAATAGCCATCCATCAGATCCTGCATAAACTGCTGCAAAGACAAACAGACTGATATGAGCAAAACTACAGGCTTAGGGGGACTTGTTTGGAACTGGTTTGAGTAGTAGGTACACTTTATTGTCTTGATAGAAAAAATTGTCCTCTGCATTTGACCCAGCCATCAATACCTCAGGAGCACTTGGCACCGCAGTGCAACACCCACGGCACCCATCTCCAAATTTTGAGCAATGTTTAGTCAGGTACCTTAGCTGGATGATCTTAAAGTCCTGTCGTCCTGTTTTGGTCCAGGTTTAGCCCAATTTTGATGGTGTGTATGAATAGAAACTGTGACAATCTATTAATTCAGACAGACTGATAAATATATGTGTTATAATGTGACTTAGTTCTTTTCTGTTTAATGCAATTCTAAACTCACACACAGACACACATGCCATCTAATTTTACACATCCAATCAAAGTAGGGTGTGAACTCTTAGAAAAAGCTGATGATAATAATATCATATAATAATAATAAATAATGAAGAATACAAGAAACATTGTGAAAACATGGAAAGTGGGCTCTTCAAAAGTTGTGATTTGAATTATATTGTCCACTGTTAAGACATGTAAATATGAGCTAACTTGGGTTTTCTGCTCCCGATACATCCGAAATGGTCCGTCAAACATCACAATGCCATTCTGGTAAAGCCAAAGCTCGACTGGTTTCTTTTGTGCCAGCTGAGCACCCGTAGTTGTAGTCTGGATGTAGATCTCCCCCTCTCCTGCCAGAATGTTGAGTTCTTGTATATTCTCTAGCACAAGGTCAAAGTTCACATGAAACTGCCTGTCTGCTGGGGTCTCTGAGAAGAAACAAATGACTGCAAAATGTGCCTCCAATCTTATTTTTGCCAAACTTGGAAACTACCTGGTGGTGTCCATAGCCCCTTAAAGTTGTAGGCCTGTTCACATTCTTTTGCATCTGTATTTTCAGATCCAACCCAGATCATGTTATAGTCCATAAGAAAGCTCTGTTGGATAAAGCAGCCTTAATGGTAAGCCAGTTTCTAAATTTTGATTAAAAATTGTTAAAGAAGTATTCTCACCTCCATTTCAAAAACTTGCTGTTGTAGCATCATGTATCTCCTTTCGAAAATCTCTACAATAGACAGTGCATTTTTAGTATGTAATTTAAACTGCAAACTTTTCACTTGTCTCACTAAATTCTATGGAGCTTTAAATTTGGTTTTCACAATGCTATGCTAATGAACAGCAAACAACACACATACCTTTCTGTACCCTCAGGGCTTCTTCTAATGCGGAGATCCTTTTATCCTAAACAGCAACAGAATTATAACAATGTTTTGAGATAATTATTAGGATGATGCAATATATATATTATATATTATATATTATAATATATAATATGATATAAAAATCAATACCTTCCAACCTGAGAGCAGATTTAAACCACAAAAACTGTTCTAAATCTACAATAATATATATTATATATTATATATTATAATATATAATATGATATAAAAATACAATACCTTCTGATAAATCTCTTCTGCTTGGGCTCTGACTCTCTGCTCCAAACTGGACAGCTGCTGCAGCACAGTGGAGGAGAGTTCAGGGCTGCTTGGGCTGCCTGAAAAGAAAAGTGTCAAATCAGATTGACAAATCACAGATTGACATTATTATGAGAGATGGATTTATTTCTTTTGTACCTTTCTTTTGTGTTATTTGGGTGTCATGATTAGTGTTGAGGGTCACCAGAGGATTCAGGTCAGAAATAGAGGAACCATGAGCAGCTGCTGCATGGAACTCTACACATGTAGAGAGAAATAAACAATACATTTCCTGTTTTAGTTCTGCTCTGTAGTTGCATAGGCCTATATCATTTATGAGACCTTACCTCTCAACAGGTTCCTCCCGGGATGGTTATCAGGTTTTTCCCTGTGGTACAAAAACAATTAAATGCAGTCTTCTGTATGTTTCAAAGCTGCAATTTTGTATTATGGTTACTAACCATTGCTGAAGAGGGGTGCGCTTCATTTTCTTCAGTGTTGACAAAGGTGAACTCATTTTAGACAGAAAACTCTTGGAGAGACTATCCACTTGTTGGTTTGACAAGTTTGTTGGTTGTCAATGACAACATGAGCTCATTGGGCTATTTCTGTTGCAGTGCCTCATCTATCCGCTGGACTCCGCTGTGTAAAACACTATTTTGTTTAATATTTGGGCCAATAAATATGGCTTGTGATGTCTGCAGAATTTCTCTGAAATCATTGATCACATAAATGTGCAGCTGTAGGCCTACTCGGTCGGGAACTTTTGTCCTTAGTGGCTACATAGGCCTATAATATTGCGCCCTTTGTGCCTTGGGCAGTGGGCAGCCGCGGTGCTCGCAGTGGCCATACTGCCCGGGCCAGGGGAGAGTGAGCGGCTAAGCGGGAGGATGATGCTGAGGCCTGCCCGTCCCGCAGCATCATGTCCTCTTTAACCCGGGGCTAAAGGCAGGCCCGGTGATGGCGGCACCCATCGCACATTTCGACGACGACTGGCCGAATGGGGGTGAGCTGAGCCTGCTGTCGGGGCTCGCTGTGCCGCAGAAAGGCCACAGCGTTCCCGCCGCCGATGCGGAGCTGCTCCAGGAGGATGAGCTCCGGGACGGTAGCTTCTCCCCGGGGGAATGTGGGGCGTTCAGGTCCATGGAGGACCTGGTGAAGGATTTTGACGAGAAGTTAACCGTGTGCTTCCAAAATTATAACGCGAGAACGGAGGGCATCGCCCCCGTGAATGTGCTGAGAGAGGACACGCTGCTGGAGAGGGACGAGTGAGTGCTGTGGCCTGGATGTGTCTGTCGCTCTGTGTTTGTGTTTACGTTGGCATTTCTGTTCTCACCACACAATTCTTTAGCCTATGCTTTTTGTAACGTCTCCATTCCATCAAAGTGTCCTATGCTACTGTCATGTAAAACCTGATTACAAATGTGTTGGGTAATTTTGGCCTTTTTGCAGATGTTCTCCTCCAGAACAATAATCAGACATAGGCTAAATATGCTGACAGCCTATGTCAACCATAGTGTATAGGCTAAATTCAGTAGGCCTGTTGACATCAACACTGACAATTCAGTTCATTTCAGAATTACAGTAACTTTCAAGGTGCTCTATCCTTACATTGCCATCAGCACTTATGTAAAATGTGATTTCATGGAAGCTTTCTCCTCATCTGGTGTGCTGTTTGCATTAAAGAAAACTCTATAGGATTAATGTAATGAATTGCAAGCATTAAAACGGCTTAATCTGATTTAAATATATTTTCAGATAATGGCCTCAAACACAGTGATTGTATTTTTATTCATAATCTTGTGGTTAGATTTTGATTTGTGCGCCTCCTCTTTGACAGGATTTGGACTGCTTTAACTCACAGTTACAGCCAGGTCATGCCCGTGGATTGGAAACAGTCTGTGGCCTGCTCCCTACACAAACCAGCATTTAACCAGGAGGGCAAAATGGTATTCAACTCCATCAACTCCTATATCTCCTGCCCTTTCCTTTAATCCCTCCTAATCAACCATATCTGATGTTTACACTCTCAGCTCTATTGTGTCATGGCTGGTTATTTTAATTAAACGTAGGATTTTATTCCAAACAGAGACAGAGTGATATCCAAGTGGAGGTATCAGACGATGAGGAGCTGAGGGAGCAACTGGACATGCACTCGATGATCATCACCAGCCTCACAGACGAGCCCCTGCAGACAGCTGACCAGGCAACAACCATCCCTTTTCTTGTATATAACTTTTATGGTGGGGGGGGGGTCCGTCACCTGCTTGTCTCATGGAGATGTTATTGCTTTTGCCATTAATTTAGCATTTATTCAATTATTGGTGTTTTGATTGGAAAAACACTATGAGAGCGCTCGTCTCTCCACAGATCAGTATCTTTGCCTTGTGATGTGACCTGTTTAATACCATACTGTGGAACATTCTAGGCAAAGCTAAAACATCTCCATGGAGACAAGCAGATGGCAGATGCTCCACCAGAAAAGTGACATAGTACACCTTAACACTCCTTGACCCTTATAAAAGAAAGAAATAATAGAAAGTTATTATTCAAAATGACAAAATACTTACAATAGTTCATGTGAATTCAAAAGTATCAGCACAAATGTTTTTATTTTACATATATGATTAAGGTTTTTATTTACAGTTTTACTGACATTTGTTCACACTTTTCCATGCAAAATATCAAAATACAAATAGAAAACTATTTGAACATTTATCTACTTTCTTGGCACCTCAGAATCAGGCTCCCAGTGCTCGTGTCGGACAGAGAATGTTGTGTCTGTATCCACGCTATGAAAGTGGAGCAGCGTGTCAGCAGGGCAAAACACATTTATTCCCTCAGGCCCGGTGGGATTTGATTGGTCTGTTTTTGTGGTTGTAGGTCATTGAGGAAATAGAGGAGATGATGCAGGGATCTCCGGACACCGCCCACCACCCCTCAAAGTCCGACCTCTCCATGCTCTCTTTGGACGTGCAGCGCTTCACCAGCCCCCACTACGAGGAGAGTAAGTGAAATAAACACTTACACAAGTATTCAAGGACATTTATATAATACATGTCCTTCTACTAACCTCACTGCACAGCCCTAAATAATACCAGAGACAAAATAGCAGTAGTAGCTCCCCATTGTATTCAGTGTAATTTTAGACACACATTTATAGTGTTTTAAAAATGGAGGCAGTGCATAGAGCAAAAAATCAGGAGTGCAAAAAATCAAAAGGACTAAGTGGATACCTGTTAACTGATAAATATTTTATTACATTTATATTGCTAACATCTTTATGGAAAATAATAGCAATCGTCAATTCCCCTTCTCTGATTAAAACATGGATACGTAAAATGACCTAAATGGGAAATCAATCACACAGTAGCATAGTGGTTAGCGTACTTGCTCTCAACAAAAACATTTTGACGTATTTTACAAGTGTGCATTTATCAGTGGGTAAATTGGTTGGCAGATTTTAGGCATTTGCAACATCTAATATGAATGTGATAAACATCATATACTATAAGGTATACCCATGTGTACTAGAGGTTAGAAGTAAAAATTATGTTAAATTGCACGTTACTACAACATTTATAGACAGAATGGTCAATTAATCCAGGCATCCTTATTAGCAGTATTTCTACATTATAACCTTGTTTTTATGCAGGAATAAGGACCATGACAGTAGCAGAACTGAATGTGCACCTGGAGGAAACAGAGGGCGCTATTCGTGGACTTTCTGAGGAGCTGGTGCTGCAGTTGGCGCTCAGGGACGAATTGGACTTTGAGAAAGAAGTGAAGAACAGTTTTATCTCCTCTCTCATCGACGTCCAGAACAGACAGAAGGAGCACCGCGAGATGATCAAGAAGAAGAAGAAACTCAAAGGCGCAGCTGGGACGTCACAGGGCCACAACGACAAGTCACTGGGAGCGGTCAGTATACAGATATCAGTAGTTTGTATGAATTTCCACTTGTCTCCCAGTGGAATATTACACAGTATGACCATGATCATTTGCCTATTCAACCTTAATTATTTTTTATTTTTTTTAAACCTCCCAACAATATCACAAAGTTACTATAATAATTATACCAAGTGTTTAACTTTCTTGTTAATACCATTTAGATGTGTAAATGGTTACATGCCTAATTTCTGCATGAAAACTCTCTTGGCATTTTTTTTCATGTTTTGTCGTGTGCTTTGCTCCTCAGCGTTTCAGCATGGAAGGACTTTCTTCTGTCATTCAAAACAGCTTTCGGCAAACATTTAGGGGCGGGTGTTCTGAAAAACAGGTTTCCCTCTCCTTTTCACCTATAGCTGTCAAGTTAGTTATGTCATGAAATGTAAACAAGCGTGTCTTACTAATGATCTTTTTCTCTTGTTTATCTTGTAGTACTTGACCACAGTAATACCTTATGCAAAAACAGGACACCCTCCATCAACTGAAGACTTGCAAGTGCTCACCAAAAGTAAATTTTTTTATTAATAATTTTAATATTTGTTTTAGTGAAGTACATTAACCAAAATGATTTAAATGTATTGTATTTAATTGTATTGTTTTCAGTACTCCTTGCCATGAGAGATGACAGCGACAAGGTGCCCAGTCTATTAACAGATTATATTCTCAAAGGTAAATCAGTGATATACAGTGTCAACGCATTACAGTATACATAACATGTAACCAATAATCACACATTTTCCCCCTTTATATAAATTACATTAAAAGAAAAATAGCACAAGGCCTAAAAATAAAATGTCTTTTTGGGTTTATGACCTCAACATAAACCACTTATATTGAATGTAATGTATTTTCATCCATTATTAATCTACATTGGAATTTCAATTCAACTTCGTTATGCATGTACCTGACTATGTGGCTAAAGGGGTTGAATAGTGATGAAAAATTTGCACCTTTGCCATAGCAAATAACAGTTCAAAACAAATTATTCTATCTTTTGAATGGTGAAAAGGGCTCAAACTGGCACATATAAACAAGAAGCTACAACCCATGAGAATAAAGGTGTTTGCATGAAAATAACAAAACAGCAATTCTCGATACATTTATGTTATGTCCTATATTCATTGAACATAAATACCTTATCTGACTTTATTTCTTTGCACAATTTGCTGCTTCCTTTTACCTCAGCTCTGGTGTGAGCAGTGGACAGAGGTTTGTGGCTCTGTGATACTGATGTTGTGATGTGGAAGAGCTCTCCCTGTGGGCCACTGAGCTGTATTGCAGTCTGACCTTGACGCTTTCCTCTCACGCACATAACCTCCTCTCCCCAAATCTCCTCTTCCTTTGTCCCACAAATATTGGCCACATGTGGATGATCCCTGTTTAGTGTGGAAATATATACCTCTATAGAGGACTACACTGAGTTAGTCACCATGATTCTCTGCACGTTAGTAGAATGTTCAAATATAGTTTTATTTATTATTATATTATATCTTTGTTTGTGTTTTGTTATATGTCTTTTTACTTTGTGATACATTTGTTATGGTTTTGTTTTTTTTTCCAGTGCTCTGCCCGACGTAGACCGGAGCAACACTGCCTACACTCTGAAGGCCTGAAAAGTCGAGGAAGATGAAGAGGATCCATTGTATATTTTTAGGGTTGTATTTATTTATTTTTGCATGATTTGAAGTATTTGGTTGTTTATGTCTGTTTACTGTCATCATGACTTTTCCTTTTGTATTTGTCAATATTTCAAAGTTGTGTGTTTTTTGTCTTTGCTATGAATTTTATGTAAACATGAATGATACAACAAAAGCGTTTCTTACAGATTCAGTTAAAATCAATACAACTAAATGTACTTGAAGTATTTGATAATTATCTGAGCAAATGCACAATGAAAACTTCAGCTGTTGGCACAGAGCTCTTAGCTCAGACAGTACAGTATATGATGCAGTATTAGAAAACAAGAATGTAAAAAAAACACTTAAATATTATAGATATAAATTACTTCTCAGTGGGAATGTAGCAATATTAAAAATATATAAAATAATGATGAACATAAAATTTGATTGCACATTTGAAGATGTTTTGATTTTACATTGTATTTTTGTTAAAATTCAACAGCACATTGCACCATTGTTGTCTGAAATCTAAATTTATCACGGTATAAGAATGTTGTGTAAAAATGTGAATTAACTAACTATGCATCTGACTGAATTGTAAACTTGACCTGTGCACTGTCTGTGTTGTCATGGCAATGACAATGAATCAGAGACTCGTAGAGCAGCTTTCGATCAACTTCTACTGTTAGACTGGCGATGTAATGTTGTGATTACAAACTGCCTTGGTCTCTTGTAAACTTTTTTTTTTTTACCTTGTAATAAATGACCTGTTTTCAATTAATGTCTTAAACAGTTACAGGTGACTTTTTCCATGTTATACATTGACTCTGTTTCTGTCAGCTGCCTTTAAACAAACAAAATTAATTTAGCAGATTTTATTTTCACATAAGACTTGACCATGTGATATCTGTCTCACTGCAGTTCAATGAGGACAGCCAGAAACTTACGTGAACAACTCAAAACACTTTCCTCTAACTTAAAACAAACAAAGGAGAACAGATCAAACAAAAAAATTGCACTCTTACATAATTAGAAAGACCATAGTGAGTGCGCATTACAAAACACACACTTTTTTACAGGTGCAGACATGTGGAGAGATTTTCACACTTGTCCGAACACTGAAGTGCCTCTCACAAATCCATCTTTTTGCCAAAGAACCAGTGTTACACATCTGCAAAGCATTAGTTCTGATAAGATTTCCTCATGCAACTAACTATTGCCAGATTGCCTAAGAGAGCAGGAGCAGCCCCTAGAGCAGCACTAGTTTAGAGTTCAGAACAAAACTACCACAGTTTAGTGTGAACTTGGTCTTTGAAAAGCATTATGGACGCCAAAGCAGCCCTAGTGGTGGTTTGCCTGCTTGTGTTGGGACAGTGCACACTCCAGGAGACCACCTCAAAGAAAAGAAACGGGAAGAAAGGTAAGCAATACAAATCACCACGCTTCACAGTGTAAAATTAAATAGCAAAAGGGCCTATTCATGGAAAAATAAGTGTTATGCTTTTTGCAGGTGGAGACAGTGCTGCAATGGAAGAAATAAAGAAACAAATAAGTAACATTACGATGGAGCTCAATGTACTGAAGGAGCAGCAGGCATTACAGACAGGTAATGTTGTAGAAGGATATTAAAACACATTTTTATATTATGGTACACTATGTAACTTTTATGGAAGTCACCTGCTGATCTCCATGGAGATGTTATTTCTCTCCCTGTCATTTTTCAGAGTATGGTATTAAATGTATCTATCTTGCATTCATTCAATCACCAGTGTTTTTTATTGTATAACATAACTGGAAAATTATGCATTCTTACTGTGAGTGGGCTCATCTCTCCACTGATCTGGCTTGTAACTTGGCCTGGTGGCGTGACCTGCTTGTCTCCATGGCAATGCATGAGCTTGATGCCATACCATGGAACTTTCAAGGGGAAAACAATAACATCTCCATGGAGACAAGCAGGTGGCGACCCCCTACTAGAAAAGTAACATGGGTAAACATAGTTTAATGCCATACTATGGAAAATTTAGGCATGAATAACATCTCCATGGAGACATTTTCTTCTGTAGAATGTATGTAATTATTGATGTTTATTGGAGGAAAAAACTGTAAATTCAAACAGTTGAATGTTTTTTCCTGAAGGACATACAGCTCTATGGACATTATTTGCTTATAGAAATGTCCCTCCTGGATCTGTGCACTTTTGCTTACATAACTTCAATTCCTCAGTTTGTTTACGAGGCATGAAGATCCTTGGCAAGTGTTTCCTGGCTGATCACGTTAAGAAGAACTTCCACTCTGCCAGTGATGACTGCATTGCTAAAGGAGGTACTCTGGCCACCCCCCTAAATTTGGACGAAAACGAACAGCTTTATAACTACGTGCGCCAGAGCATCGGCCCAGAGGAGCATATCTGGCTTGGCATCAACGACATGGTAACAGAGGGGGTCTGGTCCGAAAACACTGGGGCGGTCTTG
This sequence comes from Periophthalmodon schlosseri, assembly GCA_000787095.1. NCBI lineage: Eukaryota > Metazoa > Chordata > Actinopteri > Gobiiformes > Gobiidae > Periophthalmodon > Periophthalmodon schlosseri. The sequence continues at coordinate 8,425 of KN486367.1, read as the reverse complement.
AGGTATGCAAACTGGGAGACAGAAATCACCCATCAGCCAGATGGAGCCACCCGCCAAAACTGTGCCACGATGTCCACAAGAGCCAAAGGAAAGTGGTTTGATGAAAACTGCAAAGAGGAGAAGGCTTCTGTTTGTGAGTTCAATATTGTCTGAGGTTTGTATTGACCAGAAATTCAACTTTGTCTTTTACCAATATACTGGTAATCATTTATACCATTTTAATGATTAAGATGGAGGGTTAAAGTAATAGCATATAACCTTATGCATTTATTGATCTTTTTATACATGGAAGTAAATATTACAATATGAAATGTAAATAAACTATTTTTGTATAACTTGATGTTTATGGTTACCTTCATTTAAAAAAATGTAACACTTGGATAAATCCAAATGCTATCCATGCTCTCATGGCATTAGCTCAGGCTCTCCCCCCTTTAACTCCGGTGGCGGCCGTAGGGCAGGTGACCTCTCCACACCCTCCTCAGTTTCATACAGATCATAATCCACCATCTTTTGGGCAGCTCTGTTTTTTTCCTGATGAAGGACATTCTGATAAGTCAAGTTTATTTAAAACACACCACAACTCAAAGTGCTGTTTCTGCACTGTGGGAAGATTTTGGAGACCTTTGATTTAGGTTCACAGTTAGACAGAACTGTTGTGCTTTTTTAAAGGGGCACTGTGTAAATCTTTAGGTGGAGAGTCCAAAACCTCCTATTCTCCATGCACAAAATTGTCCAAAAATGAATAAATGAAGGATAGATATGTTTATACCATACTGTAGAACATTCCAGGCAAAGAAATATGTAAATATATCTTCATGAGATAAGCAGGTGACTGATCGCCACCAGAAAACTTACGAAAGACCAGAATTCAGTAACTCATTTATCAACTGCTGAATATAAGGATTAATATAAAAACAGAACAAGTGCTTACCTCAGCGTCACCTGTACTGCTCTCTATGGCCACTGGGAGGACGTCATATTGTGAACCAAATCATCATTAAATTACTAACATTGAGTTGTTTAGTCACTTTTTTGTTTTCCTAATTAAACTTTAACACAAAACAAAAGTCTAAACAGATGCTATAACACATTAAATAAAATAAAATTAATAGGCACCTGTATCCACAAGTCTTTTATAAGAAAAGATAAAAATGCTAAAACTTAACAACTGCAACAGCCACAATATTGTACCATTATCATATACAATATGAATATCCACCAGTCCATGAGTGGTAAAATGGCTTATTTGAGACTGATGTACTGAAAAAGAATGTCCCCACAACTTTGTAAAAGCAAGATTTTGGCTTTTTTAGTCCTGGTAAAAACTTCATGGATGTAAACAAAAATAATTTCATGGCCTTGACTCTTCTCCGTCTTGCTCTCCCCCTTCTTGCTCTACATGTGGTTGTAGAGCAAATGACTCCTCTTTCCCCTCTCCAATATCATACAGCTCATTGTCCACCATCGGCTGCATGTGGCTTGGGGGCCTTTTGGGCAGCTCTGGTCTTTGCTCATGAAGAAAATCCTGGTAAGTACCTACCTCAATGTCACCTGTACCACTTTGTCCGGCCACTAGGGGATTCTGTATGTCTGTGTGCCCAGGGACAGTTTCAACCTCTCCATATACACCCATCTGTTCCCCGTTCCTGAGCAAATGAGAGTAGACCAGACTGTCTTCAATGTAATCATACACATGCTCATCATCGTCCTCTTGAGATCTGGGAAAACCATTTTGTCCTGGCAGGAAACTTGTGCCATTTGGATTATAGATGGATATCTGCTGGTTAAGAGTCTTCTTCTTTTTTCTGTTCACCACGGCAAAATAAAAAATATGAATTGAACATTAAACAATACGTCACAAATTTACAAAAGGAATCAGCAGAAGCGATTTGCTTACCTGATCACTAAACACACCACAACAAGGACCACAATGAAAAGAACCAGCAAGGCAGCCACTACACTTGCTATGATAATCAGCATCTGGCCTGAAAACAATAGAAATATGTTTAGTCAACTCTCTACAATACTATAACAAAGAGCAAATATATATATTGCATAATCTGTATAATCAAATATAATGCTTTTAAATGGGCTCTATGTGAGTTTTTAGGTTAAGGGTCCTGTATCCATCGAGATGTGGCTGTTCATAAACCATGTGTGAATTTTGCCGGTGAACTTACTCCTGTGCAGTGTGACTTTGGTGAAGACACTGAAGTCCCCTCTCTCTGGGATACAGTTGGACATGTTGAGAAAGAAGCTGCCAGACACTGTGATTTCATGCTGGGGTCTCTCGTCCTCCCTGCGGCTATAGTCATCCTCTGTATACCCCAGTCTTCGGATTTTTATGCCGGTGTGGTGGCTGCTACACTTGGGCTGGCTCAGGTTAGTGAACAGGAGATGTGCCTCCATCTTTGGTGGGACAGTGACGATCCAAGACACTGTTGAGGAAGACTTCATTCCTTTTGGCCAACCAGGCGTGGCTAAGAAAAGAGGTGTATTCTTCTTTGGAGACACTCTGAATATGTAACTTTCTATTGGGAAATTTGACATAATAATAATAGTAAAATGTGCACTGATTTAATTGAGGTATCAATGTTTATATGTTTTTTTGTTTTGTTTTGTTTTTTACCTGCAATTTCGTCCTTTATACGTGCTCTCAGTATGTTAGATGGAACAAGTTCTTTTCCATTTCTGCCAGTGACAGTGATGGACATGTTGGTGTGGATTTGGAGTTTAGTTATGAACCCACCGCGACAGAAAGTTCCAATACTTGAACCATCATCTCCTGTCATTTTGATCAAGATACTGTCATTACAGGGCTGTCCCGGCAGCACCTGCATGAGTGTGCCCGAGGCACAGCCCAGCTCCATTGTCCCGTGGAGAGGAAGGCGGAGGGCCCAAGTCATGTTGCTCAGAGGAGCAGGCAGGCACTGTGGCAATGACGGCACAGAGAGGTACAACTTGTAGCACCTTCTGCCATGAGAACAGTCTAAAAAGGGTAAAAGTGGTAAGAGGTAATAGCATTATAAAACATTTAAATACACCTACATACAAAATTAAAAAGCTTTTGAAGGGCAAAGTCTGACATATTAAATGGTCAGTGTCCTAATATGTTTGTATTGACAATCAGTAAGAAACTTCAGAACTCTTCAAGGGTCAAAGGTCAAATACTGTGGAAATGAACAGGACTCACCTAGACTTTCTGTGGCCGTGACTTGTATGTCTTCAGGGTGACAGTCTTCAAACGTGAGCTGAGTTATGCTGCCTGGGTTTAGAGTGGCCTGGTCTATGGGCACTGACTGGTGCCTCATGATACAGTCTGAGGATGGATTCAGCTTTTTAATGTGAAGAGAAAGGTCCGCGAATTGTGTTAAGTTCACCTCACAGGGCACTACAAGACAAAACATGTTGATTTCCTTTAAAAGCAGAATGTTCAAATGACATAATGCACAAATATTTTCAAAGGACATTTTGATGTGAGCTTGTGGAGTAAGACATGTGAGTGTTCATATCATGTTTGACTTGTGACTCAATAATGACGCAACCCAGAGCTCCCTAAAACTACCTGGGGACACAGAAAGTTTCAAACACTGTCTTGTTAGATTTTTGAAGAATGTGAGCTCACACTATTGCAACATAATCAAAATGACATTAACCTGACTGTAATCCCCTTTCCTGTAATAACATGTTTAGAGCTAAATTCAAGGTTCCCCCATCCTATACTCCAAAAATGTATATGATTAAATAGAAAAATAAAAAAGATGTAGCACTATTATATACAAGCTTCCCTCTCAAATAAAGTTTAACCACAATTTTACAATCAGTAATAATTCCATAAGTTCTTCAAACTCAAATTAACCAGATATTCTGTAATACAGTGTACAAACCTTTTGTAGCTATCTCTGAAGAAGACACTTTGAAACTTGTGGACAGTCCGGGGGAGTTGGCTCGAGCCTTGTCCATCTTACAGTTCCTGAGGGTCATGGTGAAGGCCTCTCCACTCTGCACAGGCTGGGCCTCAGTCAGACTTGCCACCAGGCCTATCCGGAACATGTCATGGTACTCCAGGGCTGGCTCCTTCTCCACACACCTAGGCTGCGTGAGGTTGAACAGTTGTATGGAAGTCTGGTGTTTGGCTGGAACTTCAAAGTACCACTCCATAACCTTGTCATCAGGAAAGTTGCCTGGATAGTTGGGAGAAAGGAGCTCCAAGGAGGAACGTCCTTGTGGTAGAAACACTGATATTTTGGCAAGGGCTAAAATAGGGGAATAAAAAAAACACAAATTTATTTCTATGATGTGATGAAATGGACAAATATACAGGGACACTATGTGACTTTTCTAGTGGAGGGTCCACCACATACTTGTCTCCATGGAGATGTTATTGCTTTGGCTGGAGCAGGTGACACCACCAGGCCAGGTTATAGTGTTGCAACACTTGTAAATTAATCAGTGTAAGGTAGATGTTTAATGCCACACTGTGAAGCATTCCAGGCAAAGACATGGCATCGCCATGGAAACAGGTACCCTTTTTTAAGTATCATTCATAAATTATTGTTAGCCTCTCCACAATATTAATACTGAGGTTAATACCGTGAAATTTTAACATGTTTTAAATGGACTTACACTTGATCTCTTCACCAACTGAGACCTCATAGTTGATGTACTGCAACCTCTGTCCGACTGGAAGCTCAAGTGAAAACCTGTTAAATCCACGGGCCTGGGCCTTTGTGATAGGACCTGTTCTGCAGTACTTGCCCACCAGCGCATTTGCTGAGTCTTCAGAAACCTCATATGTGTAGATGTGAAGGTCAGGACAGCTCTGGGAGGGTTGAATTTGTCTCAGACCAGTTGTTCCAAAGTCTATTCTAGCTGCATTTGGATCGGCAGCTTTTAGATTCCAGACAAAATGCCGATTTAAATTTTGCAAATTATCAAAGTTGGAGTTAGTGTTGATATTACTGCTGCAAGATTTGGAGGTGCACTCTGGGAAAAAAGCACAATGAAATGATAAATGAAAAATATGTGAATGAGACAAATGCTGCTCAAATTGTTGATCAGGGATAATCCTTTTTCTCTCTCATCTGAACTCTTTAATTACTGTGTTTTAGCCGTGCATTTGTAGGAAATAGCCCTGGTTAAAACATGCCCAGTGCTCATGTACCTATATAGTTTTTACACTTAGCAATAGAAAATATATTTTGATATTTGAAATTAGTTGAAAAAGATTTGAGAAGTTGTGTACAATTCAGAATGACAATATACCAATAGTCCGGTTAATTCGAACGTTGAAAGCGCCTTGGCGTTTGCGACACTCCAGTTCCACAGACGCAGATCCAGAATTTTCGAACGTCTGGGATGAATCACATTTTCTTTTACGTACGCCTAACCATTTGACCCATTTGCACACTTTACACTCTGAGCCTGTGGAGGGAGAGCTGCTGAAGGAGAGGGTTGTTCCACTGTCAAGCGTAAAGTCCACTCTCTGCACATCTGGACAATGAAAGAAGATGTTATAGTGTATCTTGTCATCAAAGAGAAAAAAACAAAACAAAAAAAAAAACAACAAAAAACAAAAAACAAAACAGACAACACTATGCTTCACTAGTAGCCTGTAACTCAAGTAGCGACCAAAGGCTCACTTTATGACTAATCAGATCAACTGTCCTAGCCTATATAAGGGATCTACAATACCCACTTCTTCAGTAGGCTACTTTAAAAAATACAGAGATCATTCTGGATCTGCCAAGCAATAGCTATAGACCTATTGGCATGTAAATCTATTCTTATGCAGGCGAATCAGTGGCCAAAGGATACTATTTGAAGTAGCTGGACATGCGACTATAATGAGGATCCTAGTTTAACGTGGCAGAGCTCAGTGTGTAAACAAATTATTACTGACTGTAATAATAGCTTGGTAACAAAATAATACGTCCCAGGCTCAATTCTCTGGCTTTATTTATTGCTGTATTGCTGTTTTATTCAATGATTAAACACTTTCTGACGCATGTATGAAGGCCGATAGCCTAACGTAGGTCAAATATTGAGCTTAACTTACCAGCAAAAGCGATTGAGAAACACGTCATTGCGAAGAGGGTCCATGCTGTGGCCGCGGTCCAGAACATGCTCTTTCTAGTTTCTTTCGTCTGTTTTACTAAAAAATGAAAACTGTGAAGCTGCTTTCATATTTCACAGATTGTATTAGACTTAAACGAAAAGCATTCCATTCGCCATTCGCGGCTTCCTTAAAAAAAGACACTTCCTGCGAGAAATGCAGGTAAAGGTGTGGCGAGGAGGAGAGGAGGCTCTGCAGGTAGACCAGTAGAGTGCAGTAAACCCTGTTTTACGCAACTAATAGGCTCACTGTTGTAATGTTCTTGAATGATGATTTAGCCTGGTAATTTACCCTTATTGATGCTTTGATTAGCATGAGTCAGACTTATCGTATTCTAAACTTTTAATCTTGAGCTTAAGTGGTTATCGTAGTCCTAACCCTTGATCTATCCCATTGATATGTTGTTTGTTTGTAATATTAATTACAGGCCTATGGTAAAGAAGAAAGAAAAAGTATACAGCCTGCATTTCTCACTCTTACATTTTTTCAAAAATCATCTCAGACAAAATGAACCAAAGTCTATCTGTTTTATTTAAGCAGTTCAACAGGAATACAAATAAGCAAATATATCCAATCTTATAATATAAATCTACAATATAAATAGCAAAACTCTCTGCAATGAAACAACATGTTATAGGCTAATTCGGATAAAAATTGTTAACTATAGAGAAGAGATATTGTTTGTTGGTGACCACACACTTCAGGTAAAAAGTCCTCCACACCAGATAAGGCAAATAGTCTAGAAAGGTTAAAAATGATACAAACACCATTGGAGTTTAATTGTGCACAGTTTACACTGACTATAGGAAGAAGGCCTACAAGGTATACAAAATACACTTTTTTGGTCCCACAATTGGCAGTGTAAATTTTACATCACAATCCTATCGCCTAGGGATAGGTCTACAGCCAAGCCTACGGGTTCATATGGGACGCCCAACCTTCAGAGTCCAGACAGGTGTCCATTCATGGCTAGTTTGCTACAATACTAAGCTGTGTAGCAGCAGGACATCAGACTTATCTGGGCCTCCTCTGCTCCATGCCGTTGGGCAGAAACCCCGCAATTATGGGCACTGGCCAGATGAGGGCAGCAACGCTCCACACAATGATCACCAGAGTCATGAAACACGCCACGAGAGTTGACTCGATGGGCTTTCTATTCAGCCTCCAACTTTTGTCCCCTTTAAGCTCGTCCAAGCTGAAATCCACGCAGCAGAAAGTGATCTGATCTCCGGTGTGCTGCCCTCTGGACCTGCCCTGTCCAAACCGTCTGTAACGGGACATCCCGCAGCCCACGCACAGTCTCAACTCCTGCTGCCCTCCCGTGATCGCCAGATGTTCGATGACCACGGGGGAGATGCCCCGGTTGATGGTGGCGGAGAAGAAAGCCCTGCCGTGGTTATTGGTGGTGTAGACGAGGACATCACATTGGAAGCCGAAGCTGCTGTCCCAGCGCGCCACCAGGGATGTAGGGAGTAATCTGTGCACAGTCACATTACACTGAGACGCGGCTGAAGGGTCACTCTCCTCCACCGAGCGCTTGGAGAAGTGCACGTCCACCTCTAAGTTGGCCAGAAACCTGTTGGAGGAGTTTATGGGCGGGAGCAGAAGGTCATCGTCGCTCCATCCTCGGCAGGGCTGCACGAGTGCGACCACGGCGCTCAGAGCGAGCAGGGTCGCTCCTGTGTTCAGCATGGCACAGGGCGCGTCTCTGCTGCTGGCATGGCCCTGTTCGGAGATGTCGCTCACCAGGCACAGTCCGAATGGATGGACCCACCTTTAGATCATTATCAACGGAGTTCTACAGAAGGCTTAGCGCGAGGAGGCTGCGCTCTCCTCCGCTGCTCGCCACAGGTGTGAGCGCTCAGCTCCAAAACACAGCGGGAGCCACCAGTGCGCAGGGACACACGACACAGCGAGCAGCAAAAAGTGAACCAGATTTGCTGTAACTACTCTGTATGACCAGTGAAGGGGGCGTGGCTGCTGCCGTTCTCATCACATGGGAAACCAAGATCACAATTTACACATCATTAGGATACGGGGAAAAAAAAACAAAAAGCTACAATGTGCCACTGAATGTGCAAATAAATATCTGTTATTTGATTTTTATCCCTGTAAAAACAAACATAGGCTTACAAGATGTGTTGAACACCAGGATTTGAATCTGATTTGAGGCATTCAGGGACACTGTGTTTCATTTGAGAGATGAGGCCTGGAGATAATCCCAGGTCCAAACAGGTAAGAGTAATGTCTGAACTCATGAAACTGTTCCATGCAGCCCTTAATCCATCATAAGACAACTCAAATGTG
>KN486366.1:59220-70294 GCA_000787095.1 Periophthalmodon schlosseri | reverse complement strand
AAGGTTGGTGACCCCTGCTTTAGACAAACTTAGTCTCAGCCTTAACTGATCATGTGAACCATCACACAGTGTGCATGTGCATTACTCGTAGTGTGACATCCATAAATCTCTTCAAAGGCAAAAAAGTGCAGTGGACACTAGGCTGCCTTCTTAAATTCAACATAAAGCTGCTATATATATAAAATTGTAACAGAATAAAAATCTAAAAAAAAAGCTCTTTGAAAAACAAGATATGGTTGCCATTTTGCCCACCCTTAACAACCTAAATGATAAGTAAACAAAAGTCACATTTACTAAATAACTTCAGCTCCCTACCTGTTGGTAAAGGTTCTCCCAGCAATCTTGTGTCATGAGCCTGAACAGGGCAAGGAAGGCCCATCCAAAGGAGTCAAAGCTGGTGTAGCCAAAGTTGGGGTTGGTGCCCGCCTCGTAGCAGGAGAACCCCTCTGGACAGTGCCTACATCACACAGAGAAGACATTCAATCTGGTAACATTAAACCCACCTATAATGTAGCTATTACTTACCCTGCATCACTGCCATTTCCGCAAAGCAATGGGTCTTGCTTTCCTTTGAGAGTGTAATAATTACCTGGAGAAGATAGGACATTATCATTTTATTTTTTTAGACATTGGCACTGTATCTTCTTACCGGATCATTGTATTTGTACATTGTACTTGGGCATGTAGAAGTCTATATGAAGATTCACTACTACATTTTTACTAATAATTATGCTATTTGAGGTTTGGTCAGAATTGCTTTTTTGAGCGTCCTTACTCACTGAATCACTGAAGTCAAACTCTAGCACCTACACAACACATGCAAATTGGGATTAAATACCAGGACCAAACCAAATGTACATAAGGACTAAACCGGTATCAAACAAGCACCAAATCAGGAAGTGTGAATGCAGTAAAAAGGGTTGCAAGATTAATCGCAATCAAAATCTCAATTTGAATGGATACAATTAGCAAATCGCAAAGGCTGAAATTTTAGATGTATCATAATTTGTTCTGCATAAAAACTGCTAACCCTGTATTTTAGATCTGCACAAACACGTTCTGAAATGTGATTCTTGTATTAGTCAGTTCATATTTCATTCTTTACTGTAAATTCTGTATCATTCCGTAAGCGTTCAAAATGTAAACTTTGAACAGAATCCTATTGTTAAAAAAAAATCGCAAATCTAATCACAATGCAGTGCTTGTCAGAAAAATCGCTATTAGATATTTTTCCCAGGAGTCCAACTCACTTTTGTTCTGGGAGTATGCAGTCCAGTTAAAATTTGGGGAGGTGAAACTTCCATTGGGTGGAGTGATGATGCACTTGTGCCTTAGGTTTCCTTTAAACAGCTGTAAGCCGATCAATGCAAAGACACTGAGGCAGAAGACAGTGAGGATCATCACATCTGACAGCCTCTTTACGGACTGGAACAAGGCACCCACTATGGTTTTTAGTCCTGGGAATCAGAAATATAACATTTAATGAAAAAGAATTGTTGTTCAAAAATATATATATAAATAAAAAAGGTTTACCTGGAATGACTGAAATTGCTTTGAAAGCTCTCAACACCCTGAATGTGCGAAGTGCTGAGAAATTCCCTAGTTTTGCGAACTCTGTAACATAACTAAAGAAAACTAGTTTTATTATATATTATATGCAAATAAAACATGACAAATTGCTTGTTATGGAAATCAGGACTGTGTTGTCACTAATGCTGAAATAGGAATAGGAAGGGACAGAAATACAGACTGTTTTCTTTGTGAAAAACATGCAGAGGAAAGTGCTTTGTGCATTTGTGGGTGGGTGGATTTAAGTAAAGTTAGATTTTTCACTTTGTTCCACTGTTGTGGTGCTTCCACCAATCAATGTGAAGTCTTTGTTTGAACGTTCTGATCATTAGTTCCTATCGTTTTCAGTGAGAGCCATCCCAGATTGATGTGAAGAACTCATTTCAGAGGGTTACACATATCAATCTGTCGAGAACTAGGTTACAAACTATTATTAATCTAATAGGGATTTTAAGATCACAACAACTTGATTTAGGGTTCATTTAAACATATTTTATTGTAATAAGTCATTACTTTAGAATTTTAAGGTTTCTGAAAATATTTTAAAGGCTGTTTTACAACACAGTCCAAAAGTCATTGTAATGTTCTACTTACGCCATGACAATAACACAGAAGTCCAGCCAGTTCCACGGATCTCGTAGGAAAGTAAACTTCCCTATACAGAATCCTCGCGCTAGAATCTTCACCAGAGATTCAAAAGTGTAGATTGCAGTAAATGTATACCTGTTAACACAAGGGGCATTAGTCACTTAAAATGAAGAAGTACACTAATATCAAAACTCAAATGTACAAAATATATGCTGAGTTTAAATAAAGATATTACATAACCTTTTTCCACTTAAATATTTTAGGTTAAATGAATGTGCATATTTTATTATAAAAAAAAAAAACTTAATTATTTTCTTTTTGCTCAACATGAAATACTTGGATAGAAACATGTGACATCATACAGTTATTTAAAGGTGCACATAATGCTTGTCTCCATGGAAACATTATTGCTTTGCCTGACATGTTTCACGGTATGGCATTGACTTGATCTGTCTCCATGGAGACAAACAGATGATGCCAGTAGGCCAAACTGCAGGTCAGATCTGTAGAGAGGTGACCCCGCTCACAATAAGATCAAGGTATTTTGGAGCAATAAAAGCACCTGTTATAGAAAAGAAAATACAAGATATATGAATTTAATGCCATACTGAGGAACATTCCTGACAAAGAAAATACATAGTGAACCTTTAAAGTCAACATTTCTTTTTTTTGAGTGAAGGTTTTTTTTTTCATATTAATTCAATACTTACTCTACATTTTTGGCCCAGTCCGGCACATTATTCATGGTCATAAATGCACAGTTGGTGATAATAGTGCACATGATCACAAGGCTGAACAATTTGAAGTTTGTGTTAAGGAAGCAAAACACATAGCACAGGACAGTTCAGCAAGATTTCTATACCCCAAAATAATGTATTCATCTTGTAAAAAGGATATGAATGAACTAAAATCCTGATTGATATTCTTCTGAGGGGGTTAAAGGGGCTCAGCAGGTACAAGGCAGGAGTGGCATTGAAGCGGAAAATGACCTTTCCTTTGTTTAACACCATAAAGGTCTGAAAGACAGGAAATTACAATGTTAGTGCTTAGAATCACTTGATAGATAGACAATAGACAAAAGACACACAAAAGAAGAATGGTGTAATATTGAAACTTTAAGAACAATGCAAAATGTTGTAGTTGTATCTTATGTAGATCAAATTTAAAAGGAGCTGTAACCATTTCTTTCGTGTAATAGATCTTGTTCCCCGGTACTTAGTATAGTATTATAAAAGCTTGATCTTAGGATCAAAATTATATACACAGTGTGCTGTCTGCACAAAATTTTGTTCTGACATCCTGATCAAAAAAGTCAATGACACCCATGCCATTTTTCTTATAGTTCTGCTCTAATGATGAGAAAAACTCCATATGTTATTCTAATGGTAAAATCACTAACTCTCACAAATTCAGTCAGGTTTTTAACACACTTTCACAAACTCCTCCTTGAGGATTTGCCGGAATGAGCTCAAATTTGGTGAAAATGATAAGGAGTGAGTTTTTTATACAGGTACTATGGTCTTTGTGTGGCGTAGCCATACACTTTGTCCAAAATTTTGAAATTTGTAATGCCCCCATTTTTGTAGCAAAGAGGAAGAGAAGACACAGATGCGGGTGAGGGCCAATCACTGCCGCTTGTAGCTATATTTATACATTATTCTTTTTCCTTATTATTTGATGTATTTTTTATTATATAAAATAAACTCAATAGGCTGTTGCATATCTTCAAATCTTGTTTTGTGTTCCTCTAAATAGTAGGTCACATATGGTGTAACATAAAAAAGGAGTAATAGCATTTCTAGGCTGGCAAGATGAAGACCTGTTACATTTAGATATACTATACTAAAATAAACGTTTGAAAAGTCTGGTTCTGGATAGTTTCAGCAACATGGAACAAAAAAAAATTGATAATAGGTTACTCTAGAGTAAACATACTTTCTGATTGCTGTAATATGGGTCCAGGTCCTCCAGCGGTGTGGACACCAAGCCCTTGGGCGTGTCCCCGTACAGCAGAGGCAGGGCCTTCCCCGCCTCCAGGTCGCTGTCGGGCTCCAAGCCGTTCTCGTCATCGTTCTTCCCCTTCTCACCCTTAGGCCTCTTTGCTCTCTCCTCGGCGATCCGATTCTCGATGGCTTTGAGAGACTCCCGGGTGAATGGGCGGAAGCTATCTGGTCCTGGTGGCACAAGCAGCTGCTCCATCTTTTCATCCTGTACCTTCAGAGTGGACAGCTGACCTCCAGCATGAGAAACCCCTGTGGAAGAGCAATATCACAACAGGGACAGTCAAATATCTGGCCAGAATGGGTAGTAATCAGTTGCATTTAACTTTTATAATAAAAGTCGTCAGATATGATTCAATATATCTCATTTTTGTGATCTAACCCTTGAAAATACCACATAATGTGCATTTTTTCCTAATTAGAGTAACTTCCAGATATCCAGACAGTTACTCTCACAATTACTTTTACTGAACAAGCAGTTTAACCAAATATGTTTTTAGTCTTACTTGAGTAATTTCTTGAAACACTACTTTATATTTATAATACTATTTTGAAGAAACTGTTCTGTTTCCTCTTACGCGGCACATTTTAAACACATCCAAGAGAAGACCAAACTGCGAATCTAATACAAGAGTCCCAAGTATTTCAAGCTTGTAAATGTCTAAACTACAAAGTTAGCATTTTGGATTCATAAAAAGACAAGATATTGTTAGATATGTTTAGTGGTATCAGAACACCTAAATAAATCAGTCTGTGATTTACTAATTACAATAATTCAAGTTGCAATTTTGTTTTGATTATAATTAAACTATTTAACCTATTTCAGTCACGCCTCGGCATTACTTTGCTGGGTTTGAGAAGAAATGACAACATGCAACAGCTCTGAGTGGTATAGAAAACCATGAACCTAATAATAACTAAAATTATCTCATCCATTTAATATTTTCTGGATTTTCCTTTAGTTACTTCTTATAAAAAAACACTATAATAGATACAGCAAACATACCTAAATAAATAAATATTTGTTCACTCTTGGGTAATAATTGGAGGAGTTTTCTAAGATTATTTCCAATTTCCGTGAATCTATACATTCTATTCTGTATTACCAAACACAGAGCACTGTAATGTGAGAAGACCTGTTCACTGTCAAATGAGCTAATTCAAACAGAGAGGCCAGAGGAGGGTGTGGTGAAGCCTCCGGAAGTGGCGTGCGATAATGAAACCAGCCTCCATGACTGCCGTGCACATAAATTTCAGACAGCTACGGTAAAATTAGATCCAATTACGGTGCCTTTCTTTAGATAAAATTAAAAACTGACATGACAATGATGTATTCCAGGTAAAAATCCTCTTCCAATTGGTTCATCTTTCAAAACCCAGGGGTGATTTTTCCCTCGGAGCCAGAGCCGTTGTGGGTGGAACAGATCTATCCTGCTAATAGGCCTGGCTGCTATGATGATGTGTTAGGCTGAACTATGGCCTATTAAATATGAATGGACTACAGACTGCACTGCGCGCTCCTTGGATATGCACTAGGGTTGTCAAAAGTATTGACAATCAGATACTAATCAATATTAAAACTAGTACTGAAACATACTAATTTGAGCAGGTATCTAGAAACTAAAACTCGATACTAAAAACGTCACATTCACACGACAGAAATGAACCTTTCCTGAATAGGTTTAGAAAGATTTTCAGCTGTATCAGAACAAATATAAAACCACATAGACTAGTATATACACGCGGACCACTCTGGGACATACCTGGACAACTGAGGGATTACACAGATATAAGGCCACAGGGTAATATAAAAGAAAATACTACGGTTTAACGTTGAAAATCACATTCTATTTTCTAAGAAAGAGTGCAAGTTTGAAATTTCAATATCGTGACGACACCAGGACAGATCTTAAACGAATATTCAGGCGTGTTTTTTTATCATTGTGGTTTCATAATTGGTATCAAGTCTATCCCTTAGTATCAAAATCGAGTTTGAAATTTTAGCATCCTGACAAGACTAATATGCACAAAGTATAACAGCAGAATACTGTGACTGGACTTCCACATTGTGAGCGGTGACGTATAAGAAATCAATGGGGAACATGCTTGTCATCGCCCCGCGGCACTGGCCTTCACACAGCCCGGTACAACAGAATGGAACAGGGGGTAATGTCATTATATACAAAACAAAATACAACGGGGTGGTAGTAAACTTTGCTGTTACTAATAATGTGGTTAAACTTGGTCTTTCTTTAAATAGATTTGTGTGTTCTAAAAGTATTATTAGAAAGATAAGATATGTCTAAAGTGCTGTTACAAGTGCTGTTTTATAATCAAGTGTAGGACAGTTAATATAGTTACTGAAATTACGATATGGCATTAACTGTGATCCGTATAAAGCACAGGTGTGACAGAATGGGGGAAATTGACCAAACAGTTAGTTGATAACAGATACTTCAAAAATATATATATACTGTTATATTTTTACAGAATTGAACCCAGATTAAGCTAAAGTAATGCCTCTTGAAAAGGTAATCGTGATGAAGAATATTTACAGATAACATATTTACACTAAAAAATCAAAAACACAAAATGTGCAAATTTCCTGTGTCATTTTTGATATAATTACTGTGCCTGATGCCTTTTACTTGTTGCTCAAAATTGATGATTAATGAGGAAATTCTGTATTTTTTATGATTTAAATAAGTAGGAATACCGTAAGTAGTAGTTTTACTGAGTAGTAGTTTAAGTAATAAGTTTTGTTACCAGTTTTCTGCACAATAACCAACCGTACTTCAGTGAGTTTAGGCATAACATAATACCACACCATCAGTAGTGGCTGAAGTAGTGGAAACTGCATGCAATAAAAACACATTTGTCGCTAAATATAATACTGTCAGACTGAGACATTGAAAACACAGCCAGACTCTCCTGTCACCTGTCATTAACATCACACATCATCAGTGGAGACTTACTCTAGACGAAACCTCCTCCTCCTTCACAAAGCTATGCCCCATCCATCCACCCTCACCCACTCAGGACAAACAACTCCTGATATGAGCCGCGTTTGAAGCTTCAAACAGCTCCACTTTGACCATATCTCCAACCTCTCTACATCATGACCCCGTGTGCGCATGGGGCAAATACATTTCCCCTGCTCTGAATTGGACTGAGCAGTTTAATATTTGCCATTCATCATCATCAAGTATCTGAGTACACGTCCATCTACGGCCCTGAATGAGGACAAGCCTTGGAGTCATGCCACCTGTATCACCTATAAGTATAATCTCACTTACAGCTTGTCAAAGAGGAGGGCAATGTCAATATTTAATGAGAGTTACTCATTTAAAAACCAAATTGTATTGATTTCAGAATTGCCTTATTGCTTTCAGACGTCACTGAGTAGACCAGATGCTCTAGTGGCAGATGTAAGTGTTCCGCAGTAATAAAATTAGTCTGGATCGTTGATTGAAAGTCAGTGTATTTTTTTAATCTTTTTGAAATTGAATTTGTTTGGAAACAACATTATTCATTTCAAAAATGAATAATACGGCAATGGCTGTTTTGGAAAAAAAATAGAATATTGATTATATTAGACTGTGTTCTCCTTCACAGCCTCACATCACTGAAACCCAGTCAGTGCCTCAGGCACTGAGAGAGGCCCCATTATTTTAGTTGTTTAAAGTACATGTCATATGATTATGTAAATATATAATTGTGTATTTGAATGAACAATATCGTCTGAATAATGTCATTGGGATAATACAAAAGTACATTGAGATATTTCGTTTTGTCAACATCACCCGCTCCTATTTCAAATCAGATCATTTTAGGGCTTCTGCATGTTGGTTTAGACCTACTTATTTTGGCATGTGATTAATCAAAAATGTCTAAAATCTAAATAAAATTTGCATTTCTCAAAATTCCAAACTATACAACGCTGTCATTTTCCAGTGTGCGTTTGACATGACAGTACAGAGTGATCTGCCAGTGCCTCCTTAGGGACCAGCTCACCCACAGCTCTTAAGTGCGCACATGTAACTCTTACCACCGCCTCTTGTGCTCTAAATGCTCACTAAACGCTGGCATCTGCCTCATTTGGGCGTTGGCAAAATAGCAGAGGACGTGGTACCACTAAAACAGGTCTCCATAAGGGAAGATTTATGATGGGAACGCACAAAATGACAAGGGTACACATGCCAGGCTGGCTGAGTGCTGAGAGCAAACAGAGCACAGTAAAGTCTAATTGACAACAATCTAATAGTGCTGTTGACAGTCATGTAAGCAGGAAGTCATCTGAACTGGTGTGGGCTAATAATTACAGGCACGTCAATTAGCCACAGGAATATAGGCTATTGTTTACTACATTTGTACTCTATTATGTGCAGGCTTTATAAAAATATCTACCCACAATAAATACTGCAGGAATATGAAGCAAAACAATACTAATAAATAAAAGATAAATAAAGAGATTAAAAAAAGAAGAAAAGCATGATTTTTAAAGCTACATTCAGGACATAGTACTCAAAAACTTTACTTAAGCCTTTTTAACATGTCCAAAAGCTACTGAAGATATTTTTTCACATTTGCAGTAGGTTATATAGTAGACTACTTCGTATTATGTAACTTACCATTAGTTTGCCATCTTTGCCATGCGCAGCTTCACAGCCAAAACGTCTCAAAGTATCTTAAAGTTGGACACAAATATTTCAAAGAACAAAAAGTAGCGTCCCCAGGCAGTGTTTCTTGCTCGTCCGATAATTCCCAGCACTTCAACAGTTTGATCCGCCCGTGGTGTGTGTGCGTTAGTGAAAGCACTAAGCCAGAGCTTCCGGATGTTCCGAGGTACCAATGAGGGCAGGGTGGATGGATGGAGCGGCTGTGCGGTGGTGGTGGACATGCCCTGCGTAATTGTCAGGAAAAACACGTAAAGTTGCTCAGTAGTCGAAACTAAAAGCTTTAACCACAAATGTGAATTACGTTCTGGATTAATGCGTGCTAACAACTTAGAGAGTATAGCGGGAAATAATCAGCAAATATGGCCTATAAACTTCATAGATAACAAGTGTACAGACAAATGGTTTCTCAGTAAAACAAGTTACCAATACTTTCCAAATCATCGCACACCGTACAAGAAGCACACTGACTACTGAAACTAATTTACAATAGGCCTGTGTTGAATATGCCTTACATGTTATTTAACCTTTATTTAACCAGGAGAACCTCACTGAGAAAACAAATCTGTTTTCCAAAAGTGTCCTGGCCAAGAGGTAGCGCAATCACAGAGACAGAGAAACCTTGGGACAATCAACTGTACATAATTACGCATCATCCAATATTTCATTAAGATATTATAAAAATAGACACCACATATAAAACAACTACAACCAGACGATCCTCCAAGACATTTAAAAGTCTCGTATACATATTTAGCGAGACCATATCGTTCAGTCAAAGTTCAATTTGCACTTCATTCCATGATTGTGGCGCAATAAAACTGACGGCCTTTTTACCCAACGTGTCATAGCTGAACATTGGCGCCCTTTAGTGGCTAAAAAAACGCATGGATACATTTGGATCTGACCAGCTTTTTTAGTTATGCCTATGTTAGTATGAATTACTTCAAGTTTATGTTCATTCACTTTTAAATATAGAAAGTAAGCTTAGCTGTTTAGAGAATATATGCTACTTACCGCCACCAAATGTCTTAAAAAAACAACAAAAAACAAACAAACCTTTAGCTTATATATATAAAAAAAAAAGAATATTCGAAGATAAAGTTAAGCAACCAACAAACAACGTTTTGAACTCTGAGAATTAAAAAATCTCTGACAAAAATGCTACTTTTTACTTTCTGTCTATGCGCGTAAACAGCATCCACGTGGTCCAGCTAGCGTATTAAAATATAATAGACGGCTGGTAGCTCTCTGTGCTCTGTACTGCACTCATCAACCTAATTTCGTCCTCCCCCGTCTGGACTCAGGGGCGCTGTGGTTCATTTTGAGCCGACATAAATGGACAGCGGTCTCCCAAAGTTCTCATTAAACTCAGACTGAGATGTAACAGGTTCAGGGAGGAGAGGAGGTTACTCAGGATGGCGCAGGGGCAGGTGAGTATTACGCATGGATGTTACGTTGATAAATGAACTCTACACATATTGGTCTGCTACTCTTGCCGTGTGGAGGTCCCAGCTACATTTTAGCATTTTGATTTTGCAGATAAGCAATGAAGAAGGGACTATTTTATTGCAATCCATCAAAGCGCAGGGATCCGCAACGGGAGAGTTGAGAAGTTCCATGATTTCTTCGTCTTTTAACTTCATCAACTCTATTATTGGATCTGGAATAATAGGTAATGCAGTGCTTATAACGTATTTACCTTGTCTACTTACCCGTTTAAGCATATTATTCTGTACTTTAATCTTTATATAGGCTATTTGCGCAATTGTTTATTCAGGTTGCAAAGTTATTGTTTTGGGACATTCCTGGCAACACCGGGAAAAACATCTCATACACAGAAACACTCGAGGGGTCAACTCTTCATGTCATATGACCAGCGCCTGTTGAGCCCTCTCTCCCCTTTAACCCTTTCATCTTCTCAAGAGTAGCGCTGTGCAGTGGACCGTTTTGATGGCTCTGGGGCGCAAAGGGTTACAGGGGGATTAGAGAGTTTGAAGGGCTAGTTCAATGACTCCACACTTTTTCTGCTGCTAAACTCATTGATTATTATCTTAGAAACATTAGAGTAAAAGTCATGTGCATATATCCTACCATAGGCTAAATAACAAGACTGTAGTCATGGCTACATTACATCACCTTTCCTCTAAAGTAAATTTCATTGGTTGTTTTGAATACTATTAACATAATATAAACCATTTTAGATCCATAATGACTTCTTTACAGTTTACAATATGCAGT
>KN486366.1:43048-59159 GCA_000787095.1 Periophthalmodon schlosseri | reverse complement strand
ACTGTACGCACTTAATATAATTGACTCTGTAGGCTAATATGCATTAAGAAAGCACTGACATGGACATACAGCATTTACTGTGTAATAAATGCATTATTTATATTTTATACTCTCTTTTGGTAGGTTTACCATATGCACTGAACCAAGCCGGGCTTCCATTTGGTCTTTTGCTATTGATAGTGGTTGGTTTTATCACAGGTGAGATCTTGTAACTATTCAATTTAAATGTAAATTATGCAGACCATTTGCCTTATCATTGTTTTTCATTTTATTTTAGACTACACTATTATTCTATTGATCAAGGGAGGCAATCTGTCAGGGACAAACAGTTACCAGGCACTGGTCCAGAGCAGTTTTGGGTTCCCTGGGTTTTTGATTCTCTCTGTGCTGCAGTTTCTCTATCCTTTTATAGGTATGTTTTATTTACATTTTGAGAATTAATAATATTGTCACCCGTGCTGCTCTATTGGCAACATGCTATTAATTGATAGCTGCCTTTGTACTAAATTAAATCTACTTTAAACTTTACTCTTTTCTCTTTTCTCTCTTAGCTATGATTAGTTACAATATCACAACAGGAGACACACTCACCAAAGTATTTCTACGGATTCCAGGAGGTATGACGAGATTCAGTGTTATAAACATAACAGAACTGTCACATGGTTTGTACATTTGATAATGTCCTGTTTGCAGTGGGTCCTAGTCATATATTCGCCAATCGTCACTTTGTCATTTTGGTGACAACTGTCATATTCACTCTTCCTCTTTCACTTTATCGCAACATAGAGCGACTGGGAAAGGTAAGTGTCATGGAAGAGTTTATCTGTTTTACTTGATATTTATTGACACCAATAAAAACTTCCTTTAGGTCTCATTCTTGTCAATGGTGCTGACTTTAACTGTGCTCGTAATTGTTATCATTCGATCAGCCACTTTGGGACCAGAAATGTAATGTATAATATATTGTTCCTCAAATATCTAATATTTGTTGGTACAATTTGACATAAATTTGGCCATAAAAATCTTTACTATTGTCCTCCTTAGCCCTCCTACTGACAGTGCCTGGGCATTTGCAAAAGTGAATGCAATTCAGGCTGTTGGCGTCATGTCTTTTGGTGAGATTTTCAATTAATATGAATATTTCTTGAACAAAACAAAGTTTTCTTTTCTTTTGATTATTTAAGGAACATAATTCAGATTAACAACACAATAAAGGGTTTCTCAGTTAAACAAATGATCAATACTTATTATTCTCCAGATTGCACATAAGTAATGTAAATTTGACACATATTTTGTTTTTTACAGCGTTCATATGCCATCACAACAGCTTCCTCATCTACGGGTCTCTGCAGGATCCTACTCTGTCTCGCTGGACCACAGTCACTCATGTGTCTGTGGGCTCTGCTCTTGTCATCAGTGCTGTTTTTGCTGTGGCTGGGTACGCCACCTTTACAGGCTATACTCAAGGTAGGTGCATACAATATTCGGTTTTGAATTTTATTATCAGAAACCCCATGCACTGATAATATATAGGCCTGCAGATGTTGTCATTGATATTTCTAGTTCTGATTTATTGTTATTATATTGTGCCTCTGTCCACTTTCAGGAGACATATTTGAGAACTACTGCAGGGATGATAATCTGGCCACGTTCGGCCGCTTCTGCTTTGGCCTCAGCATTATCACCACTTTTCCACTGGAGTGTTTTGTCACCCGTGAGGTAAGAAGGAAATTAAAAAGAATGTTTAATGAACAGCCAAATGATGGCCATATCACTTTGAGAATACCAGATTTCTTCTAATTTTGGAAGCTATGCCAGTTTGGGCCTGGTTAGTTCAGGGATGGGAGAGCGCTGGGAATACCAGGTGCCACAGTGGGGCAGCAGTGGCTCTAGTACATACTGTTGTTGTGTCCTCAGGCAAGACACTTCACCCAGCTTGCCTTGTACGAATGTGGTGTGAGTGAGTGATGGTGGTCGGAGTGACAGATTGATAGCCTCGTTTCCAGCTGTCTATCCCAAGGCAGCTGTGGCCACAATAGTAGTTTAACACCATCGAGTACAGACTGAATGAATAATGCACGAAATTGTAACATGACCAGAAAAGCGCCATGCAAAACCAATACATTGCTTTTATTACGACCCACTGATCTCTGCTTTGTGTGTATGTTGTTTACAGGTGCTCGCCAATGTAATTAGCAACAGAGAGCTGTCCAGAGCCAAGCATGGGGCTATAACGTTTCTCATTGTAGCAGTTTGCACAGCCATTTCTGTATCCCTTGATTGTCTTGGATTGGTTTTGGAGTTAAATGTAAGTCAAATCTTGTTGTCATTTTATTTTGTCAATGTTGCGGTCATAGAACTCTTAAATATGATAATGTTTATACCACAAAATTGCACCAATCTCTCCCTACTACAGCATGGAATCAGTGCTATTTGTTACTTTTATAATGCTATTTTAGTCAATGGCTTTATGCTTCCCAAAACTAACTGTATTCGAAACAAAACTTTTTTTCCATCTGATATTTCCATGTATTATATGTAGGCTCATTAACATACATTTACACTGCGTTTTATATTCTAGTCATTTCATAAGCTCTACATCAGTATTTTGTGGATGCAATTTTTGACTAAAATGAATATTGTTAAAATGCATTTTTTGATGTTGTAATACAAGTTAATTGGTCTAGTCACTAATAGAAATCATCAGGTTAAACATTTGTGTATTTACCTTTTATGGCAAAGTACAATGTAATCGATAGGAAAAACTGGCTCTTGTTCCCCATTTGAGAATCTTTACATTATAGAATCTGAAAACCACCAGTACAAAACATTTAAAACATATCCTCCATACTCCCAGGGTGCACTGAGCGCCATCCCGCTGATGTTCATCCTCCCCTCTGCCTGCTACCTCAAGCTGTCGCCCGGGCGCTGGTTCCATTCCCACAACCTGGTGCCATGTGTTCTGATAGGACTGGGGCTGTTCTTCATGATCACCGGACTCACCATGATGGGGGTCTTCCAGCAGGACTGTTCACATGGAGTGGAGATGTTTTACTGCACAGATACCAATGTCTCTAGCACTCTGGCTCCATAAGTTTTAAGTGTATACAAAGACAAATTTTGCTGTTTTTAATGGTAAATTGAGTGTAGAGTTTTAAAATTTTAAGAAGAAAAAAGCCATGCAGTAAAATACGCACAAATTATATTATAAAAACAACGGTGGTGTTGCATTTCTATATTTTATCTATGATTGATTACATTGACACTATGTAAAGAAATACTGTCACATCGAGCTTTTGAAACAAACTGAACAACAATCACAAATAAACATTTTGTAAAAGTTCCAATACAGGTAAATAATGATTATCTTTAAAGGTGTAATATGTAACTTTTATAGTGGGGGATTAGCTAACACAGAGATTGCTTTGCCTGGAATGTACCACAGTATGGCATTAACCTTATCCAACATCCATTCATTCAATTACGGGTGTTTTTATTGCTCATTCTTACTGTGAGTGGGGTCCTGTCTTCACAGGTCCATCTGGCCTGCAGCTTGGCCTGGAGGCATCATTTGTTTGTGTCCATGGAGATAGATAAGTTTACTGCTATAGTGTAGGACAATTCAGGCAAAGCAATACAATCCTCATAGAGACAGATTTTCTGGTGTTGCTCTCTCCGCAAGTTAAATAGCACTTTTAACCAAAACCCTACATTTACTATATTGACGCGAAGTTCACTTCAGATAGAGCTATTAATGCAGTTGCAATGCAAAATTTGATGTGAAATGTGATCTGTTGTACAAATATGTTGTCTTATATGCACAAGTTTTAGGGTGATTTGTGATTTATTTTTTATTTTATTTTTTTTAAGACAATGTACTGCAGTCTCCCCTGGTTATTTAAAACAACCACAAGATGTCACTGTAGACAAGCAAAGCAAAAGGAAGTACAACGACATGTAAACACGCCTTGCTGCTACATTTTATTACACACAAATCCCTTTCATAATAATGTAGGTCAATAATTTCTAATAGAGAATACATACTTATGTCGCTTTTCAGTCACTTTTGCCATTACGCACACATGGAAATTGTACGCCTGTGCCAAACTCCTCACCATTGTGCGAGTAAATAGGAGAGACGCCCCACTTCTTCCAACGCGCCGTGGCCCTGGCTCTGGAGATGCAGTCAGAAGTTGGCAGAGTTGTCCACGGTGTCAAGAGGGGAGCGATTCAGCCAGATATGTAGCGACAAAACCGGAGGAACACGGGCGAACATGCTACACTGGAACGGTTTGGGATAGGAACCGCGCATTGTTTGTTAGCGATTTAACTTTAATTTAAATGTAGCACTGGACTTTTTGAAATCTGATGGAAGTAGAAGTTGACGACAGCTCTGGAAACGTGCACGCATGGTAAGTTTGGACCCAGCGCACAGTTCTTGTTTAAAAAAAATCGGAAAATATGATCAGATTCCCGAATATTTTGGATGACCTCATGTGGGATTCGCCCAGATTTGCACTATTTATTTGCCGGTTTCTTTGCAGAGCTGGTAGTTTGACAGAAAGACTTGCGCATAAGAAGAAAATGAATTGTAATTTTTGTGTGTTTTTAACCAGTCCGAGGGATTTTGTCAAGCAGATGAGTTTTGTCATGGACGAGCATGGATCCCAGACGCATCCCAGGCAGTCTTCTACGAGGTAAGTTGTGCCACGAGCTGTCAAATGGAAGTTCAAGTACTCTACAGATTCGCAACGCATGACATATGGAAGATTAATGGGACTACTGTAAGTTTTTGAGATCTTAAATAGCAATAATTCAAAAGCCAAATCATGCAAGAGTGCTCCAAATAACAGATTTTAACAGCAAGTTTGTTAGTTACTTGAGGATAGCCTTTTTGACCACACTCCCTAATGTAGTTCTTAGCTCATTAGTTAAAACAAGACAAGCTCTGCAAAACAAGTTATGGATTATAGTATTTTTTTGCAATTCACAGATGTTATTGTTTCCATATTGTTACAGCTTGCTTTGAAAATGTGTTGAAGAATAATATTTTTAGGTTAATTAACAAATATACTGTAGTTGTATGAAATTGTGTGGCACTGGTGGAGTCAGTTTTATCTACATTTTTGTCCTCCTTGCAATCTTCTTGTTAGAACTAGTGTTGCAATTATGCAGTCCAGTTTTAGACCTGGTTTAAATCTGATTACTTGGTGTGAAAAGTTTGAGAGCCACTAAATGGACACATTTGCCATTATGCCAAAGGTTTATGGTACGATCCCTGCTCTAGACATTGCAAGCTCCCACTGTGTATTTTGGCAAGACACTTCACCATTTTTGCCTTGTGAATAAATTATTGTCTCCTTAATATATAACATGCTTTGAGTTCCCAGTACAGGACCCTTCACAGCTCCTCAATCAATTTCTATAAAAATCAGCACTATAGCTTAAAGATGCATGTTTTAACTTTTCAGACCCTTCCTGCTTCCATGGAGATGTTATTGTTTTGCCTGGAATGTTCCACAGTATGGCATTTGATTTTTCTATCTAGCATTTATTCATAGATGTACATTCTTACTGTAGCAGGTCGCATCTCCACAGATCTGACCTGTAACTTGTCCTGGTTGCGTCAGCTACTCGACTCCGTGAAGATGGATCAATTTAAAACCATACTTTAGAAAATTCCAGGCAAAGCAATAACATCTCCATGGAAACAAGCAGGCAGTGGACCCTTCCACCAGAAAAAATTACTTCGTGCACCTTTTTAAATTCAATCCTTGACCAATTTGTATGAGCCTGTCTTTTCATTGTCCCTATATTAAACCCTCAAAGCAAATTCCATTCACTCATTACATCCTTGCCACTTGTTGAGGACGCTCCGACCTCTGAACTGCACTCATTTCCTGCTCACGGGGCTTACACTGAGAAATTGCCTTGACCACATGTTGGGGTCATGGGAAGTATTTTGTAAGGCAAACATTTGGGCCTCCTCTGTGTTTCTGCGATGGGCTGCTGATTGGTGGACCTCGTGGAAGCCATTGACTCACTGTATCTGAGGGCAGCACTGTGTAAAATGATAATTTGTCATGTCCGCTTCTCTCAAGGCAATGGCAGTGTGGGCAGACGGGCTAGAAATGCAGAAATTAGCCGTACAGCACCCAGGGATAAAAACATATAGCAGTGCAGATAGTGTGTGCAGAGATAAGTTGGTTTGACTTGGCAAATGGACAAACTAATGTAGATACTAGTTTCTAATATGGTTTGTGTCTATCAGTTCTGTTTTATGTTCTCAAGGCTGGCAGCACATGGTCTACTTGAAGTATTTTTTTCACTTCACTATGTTGCAAAGTTACATTTTTAGATTAGATATGGGTACGGGAAATGTCTGAGGAAAAAGTTACTATGCGTCACCGTCGAATTAAAAAATAAAATGCATAAAAATATATGTATACTTGTGTTAAAAATAGTGTATATGAAACAGCAGATGACTTAAGGGTTAGGTTGCAGTCCATATGCAGATTAACTTGTTTTCCTCCCACACATACAAGTCACAGGCCGGCTAGGGTCGGATTCCAGGAATCTTTATCATGATTGCATAAACAATCTTCGCTACAAAAAGCTCTTTAATTATGCATTTGGTTGCCATAAATTATGAACTGCAAAGTTGTTTTTTTTCTTTTTAGGTTTGTATTGCGTAGTTGTGGATACAGGATAAGTCTGGTCACCAGTTTCTCCATCGCGCCTCGAACCAGAACCAAACATGTTCATGCAATCAGATTTGTTCAGTGACGCATGTGAAACAAAGGAGCTCATTCGTCACCCATCATTTTGAACAAAATTACATTTCCGTCACCTCAGATTAACAGAGTTTATTGCTTCTCTTATTGATTCTGCAGAAAACCGCAATGTTTTTCTGTCTCTTTTTTTTCCTCGTAAACATCCGTATTTGTTTTGATACAGACTCACCAAGCGTGTCCCTGATTGTCTAATCCACCTGTCAGTCACATGAAAAAGTGTGTATTCTGGATCCCCGAGGGTTTATAGTAATTTCATATCATATAGTTTGGGTAAATTCTCAAATTTACCTTCCATTTTAGCCTCAAAATATCAGCCACATTTTATGGCTATTGGCTGCTCAAGTTTCTAGAAATCATCAGCAACTATGAAAAAACTATAGGTGGTTTAAATCCCGCTCTCGACATAAACATAATTGGTTGAACGGTCAGATCCACTCACCCACAGGTTGGCGGTGCGATTCCAGCTCCCACAGATGACTGCTGTTGTTATGACCTTGGGCAAGGCATTTGCCCCCAGTGTCTGTGTACATTGGTGTATTCATGGGTGAGCGATTTCTTGATGTAAAGCGTTTTGAGTGCTTTGAAGGTGGAAAAGCGCTGTATAAAAATGTGACCATTTACCATCGGTGGCCTTCCATAAGTTTTTTGTATGTGAGCCTTAAGGGACCCACACTTGAACAGACTGCATGACGGTATGGACTTTCCCACCAGCTTTGCTTCAGGCACAGAGATGATGATGTCAGCTCATTCTATTGCACTTGTCAAAACTGCAAAGGGAAAAATCTGCTTCAACTCTTACTTTTATACAAGTTTAGTGACATAAATTAGAACTGAGTCTGTGATCTTGGACTTCCAACTGTATCCAGCACTTTCCAACAAAGTGTTCCATAAAACCCTTGCAAAATTTCCATTTGTATTTTCCCCCTTTTACAAAAATAGCATACTTTCTAACATCATATAGAATTACAACACTCTTTTGGTGTGACTAGACGTCTACCTAAATGTTTCTGTGGTCGCACTATTATTTGGAAAAGTCAAACCGCCACCCTTCATAAGCCGCTAGGATGTGGGGGCAGTGCACATGTTTTTGGCCCTTCTTGTGGCTTTTAAATTCGGGGGCCAACAAAGCACTTCTGGTAAAGATCTTTTCACATGCTGTCACATGGATGTGACAGTGCAACGTGACCCCTATAGCGGGTTGTTTTCCAATTTCTTCTCTCACAACTTGGAAGATTGCCTTTACTGACAAAACTAATATTAATGCATTATATAAGCTAGATTGAATATAGAAATAAGTGTGGTATTATTACATTACAGTTATTATAGTAGACAACTGTGTAGTAATGGTGGCAATGGTAGCTGTACTATTTGTAATGGTAGTAATAGTATATAGACTAATAAGAGCAATTCTAGTGGCAATGAGTTATATAAGGGCTGCTACTGGTGTTCTTGAGAATGTCATCTCTTTTCTCTCTGTCTCTTTATTCATTTGATGTTTTGATAGTAAACTAGCCATATTCCAACAGTGAAACTGCACTATTTAATTAAAGGCACTGTACCAGATTTTTCTTGTCTTGAAAATGAGAAAAACAGAACTAGTTCATTTTAAACGGTTTATAGTGGTCCAGAGTGATTCTCACTTACCTTCTGCATTCTGAGTATACTAATTATTCACCATGATGAGTTTATAAACGGTTTTCACAACTTTGAGAGGCTAGAGCAGTTATGCTGACAAAAAAAGCATGCTAACAGTGCACGTCCTGATTATTTGTCAAATACAACGTTTTATTATTAGATGCAAATAGTACACAGCTGATTTATTTTGACCTCAAGAGCTGCTTATAAAATATATCTGTACTGGGGCAAATGCGCAAATACATGGAAAAAAAAAATCGGGTACAGGGTCTTTCAAAAATTCTTATAGACTTTCTTCACAACAAGGTAAAGTTGGCACTAATTGTCAGATTTATACAGCAGATGTTTTTCATGTTGCAACTAGAGATGCACTGGCATGGATAATATGGGATAAATGTCTTCCCCACAGCTAGTGTTTGCTTTGGGTACTGGGTAGAGTTGGAACCAACTACTCAATGATCGATCAACCCACTACCTCCCATTTACCTCCCAAATCCTTATTTTGCAACTTTTTCTGGATGTGGAGTAGTTCTGTCTTGCCTTGATAATCTACAAAAATCCATATTTAAATATTTTGCTCATTGCTTTGAAAATATATTAGGACACGCCTACGCTGTATCAACCTGATATCAATAGTTGTAATTTTCCTATACTCTTTTCAAAGTGAATAAGTCTCTCTTGGCTGTGCTCACTCGGATCTGGCCCGGGCTAATTAGACACACCTTAAACCATGATCTCAGCGGCTGGCTCTGCTCTAACTCAATGTGGAATTGGTTAAAGGTATTGAGGATCCCCACAGCTGTTTCCCCCCATGCAGCCAGTCCAAGGGTACAGCTGCTCCTCCAAATCCAGCGCAGTGAATTATGGGTAAGAAAGAATTACAGGCCCCTTTACTTTGATACCAGTGCTTTAGCTAAGTGGTGAGTCGAAACACACTGACAGCCGCATGTTTTTAAGTGACTGTACCACACGTGACCCGAGCTCCAAGGCATTACACGCAGTTTTTCTTCCTGTTTCAAGACACAGCAAGTTATTCCTTATGGAGAAGAGAGTTGTACACAAGGGCTCTACAATACATAGAAATAATTAACGCAAAAGCAATATTCAGAGAGCAAAGAATAACATTTATTTCCCACCTCTACATGCCGTAACAATAATAAAATATCTGAATAGCTGTTTTAAAAGTGTGCGATGTGCAAATTTAAAATATTTTGTATATCGTCTAATGTGGAAATTGAGAAAATCACAGAAACTTTCAGTGTAATCTGCATGCAGCCCGCGCACTTACTGTTCTCAGTATGTGGAAATATCATGCTTTGGCTGGAGGTGCTGGGGTTTAGGTGGTGAAGATTCATAGCAGACTCATCTAACCTCATCTAAGACATTTCTAATGGAAAGAGATTAGGATATCACTATTGCTGCAGGGAGAATAGAAAATAAAAGACACTATTGTCAGAATTGCCCACCCCTAAGCTGTTTTTTTTTAATTTCACAAAGATATGTTTTAAAGCTTAAAATGTAAACATACTGTCACTTAATCATCTTATAATCTATCAAGTTCTAATTTTGCTTGGTTTCAGTATATTTTTTTCACATTTTGATAGAGTTTTACTAGTAACCACTTTAGTTTTAAATCAATTTAACCATTTAACTTGGTCATAGAATATTGCATTTTCATTGCCTTACAAGATGACATATTTTAATTCCTCTGCCCTCAGAAAGCCTACCAAGATTCTCTCTGCTTTGACAGATAAAGGCATCCATTCATATCCACACACCCACAAGATGCAGTAAAGTTAAAGTTGCATTAAGCAGTGAGTCTAGTCCGCAGTGCCCTGGGTCTAAACCGCTTGTGTGAGGAGCAGGGAGCAAACAGAGACAGTGGCTATGATCCAGAGTACAGGGAGAATGGGCAGCCTTTGTGACCGGAGGAGCCAACGCGCTGACCGTAAATACCAAGTAAAGACGGGACAGGACACTTTGTTCATATTTCAGTCAAATCATCAATTGTAGCAACAAAAAGGTCACGTTATTCAACTTTGAGACACTGTTAGAATCATGTGGCTTCTTTTCTTCAGTCAAAAATGAGATGTTGACTTATATAAAGGCATTATTTCTTATCTTATCTATCTTATCTTTATCTCTTGACTTAAAATATTTACATAATTAGATAAGTCACAGCAGACATTTCAAGTAGTAGTAGTAGTTTTAAATCCACAAATTTGCTCAAGCTCCTAATTAGATAGAAAATGCATTTTTGACTTTAAATAAATGCATGTCAGCGAACATAGTGTTGTTGGGGTTGCTACTGTGGACACAACAGCAGTATGGGTTCAGGTGAGGTACAATCCACCAAAGTACATGTTCATTCAAACTGTTCAAGCAAACAATTTAAAACACATATATTGAATTAATAACATTCACTATTGTCACAAAATAAGAGGAAGGCATATTAAGCCAGGGCCTGCACTTGCCTGTCTACCACATGGAGCAGGTGGGGCCCTTTATAGAGGGAAGCTGTGGAAAAGCCCTCAGGGTAAACGCTTTTATACCGTGTTGTGTCTTGTTTTATGTTCACATGATATGTGTATAATGCACTAACCGTAGAAAACAACATTCATTCCATATTACATTTTAGAGGCGATACTCCGAGCTCTTTCTTTTGTGGCAAATGTACGAAAATATGCCAGAGGTGAACCAGTCTGCCTCTGAAGGTTTGGCATGTTTTTATGCTAAGTGCCCTTTCTGTCACATGACTACCTGGAGTGGGTGAAGTGTCTTGTCTTGAGACACAACAGCAGTTTTTGCTCAGATGAGGTTTTGTGGCGCAGCACTCAACTCACTAGTTGACTCAGGCTATGTCATTGGAAGCCCACTCAAAACAGTTGGTCAAAAATTGCTTTTATCATCTGAGGAATACATCTAAAGTGCGCAAAATGGTTTGGCAGTCTGACCTGGAAAAGATTATTCATGCTTTTTTTATATATATATATAAATCTGTTCATTTATATAGTGCTTTTCACAGATAAAAAATACAGATAAAGGTTATTTAGTTACTTACTTACACTATTTCACTGATGTCTCATACAGAGTAACCAAGTAATGGGTTATACCTGATGTGCCAGTTGTAGTGCAGATATTTCAGTAGTAAGAATATAAATTATATATATATATACATTTTATTGGAGTAACCTTGCATTGACTAGGTTTTGAACTGCTGCTTATTTAACTGTGCTAAAACCTGCATATATTTTACACTTACTAGTAGTGCTGTCACCATACTAAAATTTCAAACTAAATGTTTTTCGATATTAAGGAATAGACTCGATACCCAATACCATTTCCGACACCACAATGATAATTAAAAAACACCTTTATTTTGAAGGAATAAACTCGATACTCTCAATGATAATTATAAACAGTCTTTCTTTGGACAACAGAATGTGATTTTTTACATTAAACTGTAGTACTTTCTGTTATATTACCATGTGGTCTTATCTGTGTAACTCCTCAGTTGTCCAGGTTCCATAGTGGTCCATGGGCCAATATTATGTGGTGTTATACTTGTTCTGATACAGCTCAAGATCATTCTAAAGCTATTCAGGAAAGGTTAATTTCTATCCTTTTTAATGTGACTTTTTAAATACTAATATTTGCTGAAATTAATATCTACTTTCGATACTAGTTTTAACATCTATTAGTATCTGATTTTTGATACTCCAATATAGGTTTGTCAAAAGTAACATTACTTGATGATTGATGATTTTGCTTGACTTATTTCACTGTGCTTAAAACAACTTATCTTTTACACTTACTACAGCCATTGCATATCTTCACTTTGCTTACATTTCTTCACTCTCTCTCGCTCCTCAGTGATGCATGGTGGCCTGCTTGTCGCAGTGATACAGTAGCTCTCCTCCCCTGCTCTTGTTGCGGCCTCTCTTTGTCTCTGCGGCGCGCTCTTCCAGGCCATAACAGTTGCATGCCTCCCACACCCGGCCTCCGCGGCATTCACAGCCACCTCTCATGAATCAGCCTTTGTTCCACGGCCAATAGGAATGTCCCACTTATCTTTTGCAGCGTTCAGACGTTTGATGTCACACTATTTCTCCTTGTATCTGACCCTGATAATCTGTGTTTGTCTGGGCCAGATTAGATATTACAGTAGCTGATTGTGAGTGTGGCCAAGAACCATATGTTTACGTCTGCTGTTGCGTTATGTAACTGGCTGGGAATATGCTTTAGCAAAACACTTGGTAGGTATTTAGAAAGGTTAATACGGACAAATAGCTTTGCAAGAAATAGTTTATGCAAAAGTGTAAACCCTACACTTAGGAAAATAGGAAAAAAATAGAAAAATTGAGCTGGTTAATTGAATGGTAAAAGCCAGGGCCCGACCGATATGGACTTTTTGGGGCCGATGCCGATATAAGGTGCTTTGGAGGTGCCGATGTAAGAATCCACAGTAAACCTTCAACTGATTATAAAACTGAGGTTTGGCTCTATTTGATTTTCAATTGGGTTTATTTACTGTTTTAACAAAAAGCCTTTTTTTTGTTGCTGGTGTGATCTGCGCTAAAGTTACTTAGAGTTGGTAGCTAGTTAAGATCATTTAAATCGAGCACTTCCTGCAGCAGTGGTCAGAGCAGTAGAGTGCACCATTGTAAACAGGAGCACGTGACTCTGGGGCTATATTCAGGTGCACTACAGCGTCAGACACAAACTACTCTGCAGATAAATATTGATGTGGCGCCACGTACTGGGACATTTATGTCTGTAAATCGGATTAAATGGCTGTATTCTAGAGAGTCTAAGCTTTATAATGAGGTATAACAAGGCCACATGGAATATTGACCATATTGGCTATATAGATATTTTACCAAACGCCCATATCGGCCATTAATATTGCATAACCGATACAAAGTACTACAATTTAAGGGTGAGAAATATTAAAGGTGCACTATGTAACTTTTTTGGTTGTGGTCCGTCATTTGCTTGTCTCCATGGAGATGTTGCTCTGGTTGGAATGTTCCACAGCATGGCATGAACGCATATGTCTTTTATTTCATTTATTTCATTACAGGTGTTTTTTATTGCTCAAAAACATCTTGAACAATATACCTTCTTGCTGTGAATGGGTTGCCTCTCCACAGATGTGACCTGAAACCTGGCTTCCTTGTTTACATGGAGATGCTTTTAATGCCATAAGGTGAAACATTTCAGACTATGCAGTAACATCTCCCTGAAGAAAAGCAATTGGCGGTTCCATCGACCAGAGAAAGTTGCCCAGTGCACCTTTTAAATATAAAAAACTATTGCCTTTTACGATTGCTGTATAGTGAAGTGTGAACATATAATTTTAGTTGTCCCTCAAGGCAATATAAGGCCACAGAATGTTCTAATGATAAGTAATAAGGCATGGTCTGATACAGATTTTTATTGTTTTCGCCGATTCCAATTTTCAAGGACAGAGATATGTTTATGATGGTTATTCAAAGATACAGCCATATCTTAACATTTCACTGCTCTTTTGTTTCCATTTGACCTCACGTGTGTTTAAAAAGACACATCTGATGCACTGAGGACTAGAGATAGACCGATAACTGATATATTGGGCTGATATCTGGACTTTTTAGAGTATTGGCTCGCTGTCTTAAATCTCCAGCATAGGCCAATATTTTGTTTTGGTCTGTCTGTTGCTTAAAAATGTACACTTTATATTAACACTTTAAGACGAAGAGATAAAATGTGACTACACTGCTCTCCTCAAGGTTTGTGGTTAAAAAGGGACTTGGGGGGAGTTTGTAGTAAATTTAAATTGCATAATTTGGGGACATAATCAAAATTAGCCCCGAATTTCGGCCCAAAAAACTATCGGTAGAGCTTATCGGCCATCGGTTGCTCTGTATTCTAAACAGTTGGTATCGAGCATGAAAAAAACAATATCGGTCGATCTGTACTGAGGACAAACTGGGAATGGCACATCCATAGACACACAGTAAGCCTATAATAATTTTGGTTGGGGTTCAAATTTGACCACGTGTCCATACCACTCCCATTATCTTTATGTCTGCATTACACTCCATAAAATAAATTACTTTCAATATTACATTTTAGCTAACACTGCTCAAGGCATATTTGAAAGCCAAACAGATGTCAATAGGCATTGGCAATATCCCAAGCTGTTTAATGAGCCTGAATTTTGTACAACACTACAGGGACATAATGGAGTACATTGTTGGCACAAAACTACAATTTCAGACTTGATTTAGATACCAACAAATAGACCCAATATTAGTGTCATGTCATTTTATAGGCATACTACTTCTGAAAGCTCATGATAATTCCAAAACTGTTAAAAAAAAATAGATAAATAGTACAAAATATGACCTTTCTTTAAGTATGAATACTCGTTCATACAAGTTTTAATATCAATATCTGAATTTCAATACTTTTGACAACCTGACTGGAGTACTAGACATTATAGGTAAAGTATCTTAACCAAGTACACAATGTATAAGTACTGAACTGGCCTCTAGTTGATGGGTGAACACTCAACCTACTGCCATCCTTACCCCAATCCCTCTGAAATGAGGGATGCTATCCAAAGTGAGGCCCATGGTTGGTAGGACAAACTCCAGCCGGCGTAGTAAAGTATATGTCAGTACTTTTATTTGAGTAAATTTCTGCTGCAGTTCTGTACACAATGAGAGGTTAGGTAATCCTGTCATCCCTGATCTCTGCGCTCCGTAAAAAGCTGTGGCTTGGGTAGATCAGTGATCCAAGGCCCTCCACAGCACATTACTCCCTCTTATCTCACATTCCCCAAAACATGTTTGTGTGCTCCATGGGAATTATCAGTCTCCCAACACATACTTTCTGAAGCAACATTTGGATAAAACAACCTGGTGAGAATGAGTACGCTGCCTCGGACTCATATAATTATAGCCATCACACGGCGTCTCTTCATTCACAAACAATGTGCCGTTGTCTGCTCCAGGCCACCTCTCGGAGACACACAGGGCAGCCGTGCGGTCACATGAACTGCAGTCTGCAAAGTGGATTTAGGACCTTAAGAAACAAGCTTGTTATAGGGATTTTTCAGAAACAAAAATGTAACTTGTAACATCAAAAAGTGCTGTACCCGATTTTTACTGACTTCAAAACTTGAAAAAAAAGTTGATCTTCTCTTACCTTATGCATTCTGAGCATCCTAACTATTCACAATCATGAGTTTATAAGCGAGGTTCACAACTTACCAGACCAACTAGCATGCTAACAGTGCACTTCGTGATTATCTGAAGATAAAACGCTTTATAATTATATGCACACAGTGGTCTCATTTCTACCTTAAGAGCTGCTTATACAATATATCTGTACTAAGGTAAAACATATTTTGCTCAATTTCACAGAAACTACAAACAACTTAAAGTTCTTAAAGTTCTTTCATGTTTTTATACCATATGAGCAACAAAGACCTATATGCAAGCAATATCATTAAAGATGTGATAAAAACAATACGCCTAATATGACTGGTTGAGGTGAGAAGGGCATTTGTTTTAGAAAGTTTAAATGACCTCATAACGGCGTGTTTGTCTTTAAATAGAGGAAGCTCATGTTGATTGAACAGATTGTAAAAACATGGTTAAACAGATTTTGAAATTTTGTATTTTGTTGCAACA
>KN486366.1:0-33924 GCA_000787095.1 Periophthalmodon schlosseri | reverse complement strand
GAAATTTGTCCTCTGCATTTGACTCCTCCTTCAATACTGCTGGGGCAACCTGTCAGCAGTATGGGGGCCCAACTCTAAATCTCTAGTCCGGCTTGGTCAGGACTACTGAAGATGGAGGATTCTGGCCTATTGTTCATGTTTTTTGGGTTAGCTTCTTGTTGTAAGATTGAGAGTCTGACCTTTGAGTATAGTATATGTAACTCTACTATTGATATCTAAAGCTTGAAAATAATTTCAGGACTTTTTGTCGTTTATTATTCAAGGTTATAGCGGTATTACTGAATTTTGTATGTGTTTTTTCAGCCTCTTTTAGCGCTCAGAATGTGATAAATATGTTCTTTAAACGTGCGTGACAGGGTTGAGCCAAAGTTGCAAAATTCTGTAAGACACCATGACATCATCTTTTCATTAATTTGTGAGAAATTCTAATAAATCTTCTTTAGCAGAATACCAGACCCCCACTAACATGATGTAATCTTCTGTATTGCTCAATATGAATGAGCTAAACGCTTCGAGAGGCTCTGTTAGAAGTTAGACCAGAGGACACAATAGGATATGAGATGTACCCAAATGTTCCTAGCCCTATATTTGTGGTCTAGATTTAACTATGGAGAGTTTAAATCATTATTTATTATACAATATACGCCCATTATCAAGTGGCAGTACTTTTTTGTTATATTTGTATTAGACCTATATATTTATTATGGGCTGAAAATCTTGTTTAGTAATTTTCTAATCTTGTAGTGTACCTGTACGGATGGTGTCTGTTGACAATAACCCGTTGCCATAAACCATTTTGTTTATTATTCTATATTGTTTTAATACTGTCCTGTGTCTTCTTGCCAAAATCCATGTTTATTTGTGTTCCTTCCTGTTGCGTGCGTCTCTCACAGATCTAATCTACTCACATCTAATCCAATTATCGTCAGTCTGCAGTGAGTTTTAAATCACATTTCATTATCAAGTGATTTGCAGTGATGCGTACTTTATCTTATTGCTTTTTGTTTATCAGTACAATCATGTAATACAGCTGGGAATTCTGCCTTTAATTCTTCAGTTAGTCACACGCAAATGCAAAATCACTATGCTTTTGGCTAAGCATATTGGAATCTGCTAAGAAATTACTTAATACACTTTAAAATGTTACGTAGATGGCAAGTCTGTGTCTGTCCTAAAATTGCGATAAAATCAAAAGCCCATTGTATTCCGTAACCCTTCCGTTTTTCAGTCTGACCAGTCCATACTGCTGCTGTGTCCTTAGGCAAGACACCCAACCTGCTTCACTCCAATTCTGTATGCATGGAAATTAATCTAGTTAATCTATCATTTAGTAATATGCACTGTACCACTACCAACTAACAAAGATCTATTTTAACCGTGATGATGATGATGGTGGTAAATAATAATAATAAATAATAATGAAATTAGTCTTATATAGCTCTTTTCCAGATGCTCAAACGTACTTTACAATTTTGTGGACTATTCATTCAATCCACACTCTGCGGTGGTAAGCTACTATTGTAGCCATAGCTGCCCTGGAGCAGACTGACAGAAGCGAGGCTGCCCATCTGTGCAATCGGCCCCTCTGACCACCACCAACACACGCCACATTCATACTAACCAATGTGGGTCAGGTGCCTTGCCTAATGACACACCCACAGTTTTTGCCACTGGCACCTGGAATTCCCAGGAGTCTCCCAGGTATCAATACTTGTTCAAATGAGTATCTAGTTTTGATACTAGTTTTAATATAGAATAGAATCTGATTTTTGATACTTTTGACAACCCTATGATAACGCTACAAAATATTTATCAGGCTGCACAAATAAACATTGCTATCGCTGTGTGTATCATCCACTTGTAGTGATGTACAACACTGTATACTTTAATGTATTAGAATGTGAGTCAAACATGAGCGTAATAGCCTGTTTTTTTCTGTCACGGTAATGCTAACAACAGCTAGCATGCTAACAATGCACCCGCCTTACTTCCTGGTTCGTGGACAATACAAAAAATCGTTATAATTACATGCAGGCAGAGCACAATCCTCTCATTTTGGTCGTAAGAACTACTTGCAGTTATTGTCACAAATCTCACAATACAACATTTTCAAACTCGATTTCGATACTCAATACCGATTCCGATACCATAATGATGATAAAAAACACTCTTTAGACAATAGAATGTGATTTTCAACATTAAATCATAGTACTTTTTTATATTATCATGTGATGTTATATCTTTATATCTTTGTAATCCTTCAGTCATTCAGATAAATTCCATAATGGTCCATGGGCGTACACTAGTCTATGTGGTTTTGTTCTTCTGAAACAGCTCAAGAACATTCTAAAGCTCTTCAGGTTCATTTCTGTCCTGTGAATGTGCCTTTTTTTTAGTATCAATACTTGCTCAAATGAGTATCTAGTTTTGATACTTTTGACACTACTCTAACACTAATCTTTAATGGGGGAAGACAAACTTTACTTGACTACATGAAAAAATCACTTACCTTCCCATTAATACAAATCTTATTTACACTGCATAGATGCGAGTGTGTAGTGTGTGTACTTAATGCTTGTGTCTGATGTATGGAGCCTAAGGACAGCTGCCTCCAGAGCACGCAGGGCTAATAACCTGACGCTAGCGGCGCTCAGAGCAGACACTGTGACCTTGCATAGCTCAGATTCCTCTGTTTGAATAAGCTCGGCCCCACGTGAGACTTTACGAGCTACACTTAAGGTCCACACTGCCGCAAAAGGACACTCCAATGTAACATGAGCCAACCACAATCTGAAACGTGAAGAATTTACATGGGATTTACAGAAATATTACATCATTAGATTTGTCATGACACTGTGGTATGGTAATATATAATGACGCATATAAAAGTGCATTTGACTGTACGAGTTTCCAGGTGAATAATTTATATTGTAACAAATATGTGTGCAGTCAATATTTCAGAAAGTTGTGTAAATAAGATGATTTCAGATTAGTCAAGAGTCATGTTGGTCAAGCATTGATTTTTAAATGTCATCACAATTTCTGTCCTGTTTTTGCTATCTATTTGATAATGATTTTTTTCTCTTTCTTTTTTTGAAGGATACACTATTAGTATTATTGCAATTTTTAAAATAATAGTTTTTGTAGCTAAATTTGGTGTCTAAACATTTTCCTTTTTTGGTTATGTTTAGTTTTCTGGCAACTTGTCTGGGTAGTGTCTTCACTAACCTCTAAACATGGCCTTATATACACTATCAAGGTAGAAAAAATATATTCCTTTTAGCCTTTATTATTTGTTAATATTGGATTTGAAATGCAGACTCAGCTGCATTGAGCATTAAAGGTGCACTATGTAACTTTTGTAAAGGAGGCTTCTAACCTCATCATGAAGATATGATTTTCTTGCTTAAAATGTTAATGTGAACTTCTCTATTTTTCTTATTCAGTTACAATTGTTTTTATTGCTGAACATTCTTTGTAGAACATGCATTCTTACTGTGAGCTGGGTCGCCTCTTCACAGATATGACATGTAACTTGGTATTGTGTTGTTACCTTGTTTCTAGGGAGATAGATGCTGTATTGTGTGACATTTTAGGCATTTCAGTTTCAAAGCATTAGCATTGTAACAGAGACAAGCAGGTGACAGACCCTCCACCAGAAAAGTTACATAGTGCACCTTTATTTAACTAAAGACACAATGCCTAAATGTGAGTAATATGACCTTATGTCTTTTATTTGAATGCGTAGTGTAGACTGTAAAAAAGTCATCACAATATTGCCGTTTGTTCGTTAGCGTTCACAGAAGTCATATGATGTGGTCAGATGCTGTTTGTTGACACACTTAAACTCTTTCACTGCTTTTCAGATATGAAATAAATTTGCTTGCATCACAGGAAGCAATAAAACATTGAGATTAGTGCTGCAAAGGGCTGCACACAAACTCAGGTCAACTGTGAGTGCTTGATCTGGCTATAAAGGCAGTAGTTCTGTCCCGTGTCTTCTTCAGTGGTCCCCTGTCTCTCACATGTGGACCCATTCACAGCCGGCTCGGGGCTAATGAACCACTAGCCTGTCTTGTGACTGGGTTGCAAATGGACTTGAGTGCTTTGATCTAATAGCCTCTGAGCTATTCACATACAAGTGGAGTGGAGCAAAGGGTATTTGTTATAAATCAGATTTTTGGTGTCATTATCACATTTAGATATACAGCTTAAGTTAGTTTGTTATTGTGGGCATTAATGTTGACGTAAATGTCAAGAATAACAGGAACCTACAATAATGGCTTGCAATTAAATATCTAGGTACGGGACAAAATCTCGTGCTGCAACATTACCAAAACATTTTTCTCATTCTCAGTATATGGACAGGCCATGCCTCATGTGAAAACTCAGAACCTCCAGAATTCACTCACTGAGCTGCAGAGGCTGCACTAGCACTGATAATAATTGGCTGTATGTGCTGGAGTTTAGGTAGTGACGATTCAGATTAAAGAGTCAAAACTGGATTTCGGCATTGAGACTGGCAACCTGATACATGTTTTTTCATGGCCGATGCTGATACGATTGTTTAAGAATCTAAAGCAGCTGATGGACGATAAGTTTTGCTGATATTTTTGGGCCGATATGTGGTGCCGATTTAGATTTTCCCAAAAATATATGATTTGAAATTTAATTTCTGTCTACTATTATACTGTTCTATAATATAATTTTATAATAACGACAAATTATATCTATAGCAACGATATTTTGACATCCACACAGGCATTTTTAACTTCAAACCTTTAAGACACATTTTGTGCAATGCCTTTTTCGAGCTAGTGTTCAAATTTATTTTTATGTCTTTTTTTGTCACACAATGGACCCAAACAAATAACGGGCCTATACTGGAGATTGAAGGCTGATAGCCGATATGCCCAAAGTATATATATCCGCCCGGTATTTCAGCCAGCTGAGAAATCGAACTCTCTCATTCTGCTTCTGTTTATAGTCTTGAGAACCAAAATACCTAATTATAACATAAACATGCCCATCATCTCCAGTGTTTTGTAATTAAGAATGAAACAGCATTACAATTGTTACCAGTGAAAGCTATATTTTCATTTGAACAAGTTTACCTCGTGGGGAGACATGTTTTTCAAACTTACCATCAAAATCTTACTGTCCCTTTAAACCACTTAACTTGAAATGATTAGGCCACTTTCAGACTTCACACAAACGCATCAAAATTAGTATTGAACCAAGACTAAACCAGAGCCAAACTAAGTTTACATCAAAACCAGGACTAAACCAGGACTAAACCAGGACTAAACCAGGACTAACTGAACGCTCCCTTATACCCATCCCATTCATTCAGCCTTCTCTGTAGCAAACATAAACATGATTGACTCTCCATCTTTCTTCTTCCTTTGCAGGGTGTCCACTAAAAGCAAGGCCCCATCTCCCCCTGGCCTGGACAAGCTGAATTCCCCAGAGCTGTCCCAGTGGTTCCCGGGAACCTCCCCCACCCTCACCATGGACCAGAAGGAAAACCGGATGGACCAAGAACTCTCCCTCACTGTAGTACTGCCCGGAGGAGTGGAAAAGATGACGACAGTTCACGGCAGGTACGTAAAAGAAAATGGTATAGAATTATATAGCCATGGCTGCGCTTTAACGTTTATGGTGATATAGCTCATTAAGGACATGTTTTAACACTGGATCATGGGATTGTAATGGGATTGAGTCATGAAGAGTAGTTATGTGGCCAGCAGCAGACTGTCAGTGTTTCAAATCAGGAGTAAAAATCAAGGTTGATGCTGTAGGAGTTGACAGATGTTTAACTTTTTTTTTTCAATATTCCACATAGATGGAAGCCGTACATTTTAAAAGAATATTCCTTACTGGTGTCTTTTCATGTCAGTCAACTTATGACTTCATATTAATGTTTTCGTGATAATAAAATTTCAAACTATTTTGATACTAATAGGATCCATATGTATTACTGATCTGGCCAGAACCTGCCAAATCATTGTGTGACCACTTTGCTGCGAACCAAAATAAAAAAGAGAAATTTCAAAATCACAAAAGGGTTTATAAGAAATTGGAAGTGAGGAAATTGTAAATATATGTAAATCTGGTAGTTATATTACCCATAAGAATTCAATCAAAACTGCTTGACTTGAGTTGAGCTTCTCTAAATCATTGTGTCCACATTTTGCAAACAAGGACTTACTCAGACGGCTTAGGTTTTCCTTGCAGAGTTTACCTAAGATATCATTATCTTTCTCACAGTGCGTACAGTTTACACTCCCTTTCTTGGCTTTCTTATGTACTTTGGTCTCTTGAGAAACAATAGACAAAAATCCCGTAAGAGCAGATTAGGCAGCCAATTCTCCCCAAATCATTCCAAAAGTGTCTGCATCATTTTTAGCTGTGTTCACACATTCCTAAAAATATAATAGTCAAAAAGAATGTTCCCTCGTCCTATCTATTTGTAGATCTCTAATTTTCCGTTTCATATTGACATTATTATAAAAAGTAAGTTTCAGTCAGCTGAAACAGTCTAGATCTGAAAAGTGAAAACTAAACAAGTTGAACTAGTTTTGATGATGGGAGTGTCCTGTAGGTGTCTATGCAGTGTATCCACAAATTATTGATAGAAAGTAGTCCTGGGTTTGGGCTTCCTGTTTTGGACTTTTCCCCATTGAAAAGATAATAGTTTGTTTTAAATTCTTAATTGTTATGCCAACGGTCCTAATTTTTTATAATCCAGAAACCCATGGATAGTTTTTTTTTCCCCAAATAATTATTATTCAGTTTAATTTATTATCATTCTGTTTCTAGGCTTTAGATAATGTTTAACAAAAGGAACAGGTGGGCTACATATATAATACACAAAATACGCTGTACAAAAACCTTTGTGATTAATTATTTTTTGCTATGTATTTTTCAAATACACCCATGGGCCTACAGTACATACTAAGAACAAAATAATCTTTTGTTTTCACATTAATTTAACTGAAGTTCACAACTGACTGAGATTGACAAATTATGGGCCGTATCTTGCCCCCGGGGTTAACGCAGCAGTAGCGTTAGCGAGATAATCTGCTGGCAGATAGTGTCAGCAATGACAACTAATGAGAGTGTGGGGCTCTAAACAGGAGGTGTTCAAAATTCTAATTCTGGGGCCACTACTGATGCGTATGTACATCGTGGGGCTTCAAGGCTGTTTTACTGCATTCCATATATAATTTTGTATATAATACATATATATATGTTTACAGCGGAGGACCATTGTCTCCTCTGCTGTAAAGCACTCACACCTCGCTGCCTGGTAATGAGGCAGAGATTGCAGACATTACCCACGCTGGCAGTGGGTTTAAATGCCACAGCGGTTACAGATTGGTTCAGATGCCATCACCATATATGTACTTGTACCATCCCACTCCAGCCACCAGCCGCCAAGTACAGTCTCTTTACACCAGTGGTAGCATCGTGTAGGTAGCGGGAGTCCGACCTGGACACGCCCCCTCGTTAACGCTACTGTTCCGTTAAGCCCGGGGGCAAGATATGGACCTATATGTGTTCTCTTTTTGCGCAAGATCAAGAATAAATCCTTTGAGGTAGTTGTAGTATTTTGTGAATTGTAAGTATTGTTACCCCTGCATTTTTCTTTAGTGCATTTTAGTTTGATGTACTAAAGTAATATTGAAGTTGGAATACTGAAAATCTATTGAAATCATAAAGTTTTTATGAATCTGGCTATAGGTATTTATTATTGAGGCCACTCAAATATAGATGAATAAAATGCCTGTAGTGTGCACCATAACTTTTATCTCCATGAGTACATGTGAAAATGCAATCATGAATTGTTGAATAAAATATCTGGAAATTCACTGCAAAATTATTTATTTCAGAGCGTAGGAACTCTGTAGCCTTGAAGTTCCATTAACAATA
Source organism: Periophthalmodon schlosseri (assembly GCA_000787095.1). Lineage (NCBI taxonomy): Eukaryota > Metazoa > Chordata > Actinopteri > Gobiiformes > Gobiidae > Periophthalmodon > Periophthalmodon schlosseri. The sequence goes on along the minus strand of KN486366.1, from coordinate 25,989 downwards.
TCACATTTCGAAGTGAATTTGAATAACATGTCTATAACATATTCTTTCTTCTTTCACAGCAAACCCCTTATGGACCTATTAGTGACCCTTTGTGCAAAATACCACCTGAATCCATCTGGCCATACCCTTGAACTAGTCACCACCAATCGGAACAACATCAAACTGAAGCCCAGCGCACTTATAGGGACTTTGGACGCTGAAAAGGTTATTATCAAACCCAAAGGAGAGGACAAAAACAAGAAGACAGGCCCCCAGATGCCTGAGGTATGCAATATTTTATACTATGCTATTCAGGAGTGGAAAGTAACTAATTACAAACATTTTACAAACAACAAATTGCAGATTACAGTACAAGTCCAAATTGTCCCAATCCACTGCTGCCTCTGCTCCTTTCTGTACCCACCAACACACATAACAACACGGCATCGCCTACTCTGATAGGCTAGAACTCAGAATATACTAATTGAATTCAGTGTTTTTTGATTGATCAAGTTTTGTATAAAACAAGATCTAAAACGCTTCTAAAACTGCTTCTAAAGTAACTTGTAACTAGTATTGTTCATGCACACTTTTTACTTTTACTTAAAGTGCCTATGGCAGGTTAGAGCACCCATTTCACTAAAACATCATTAGCATCATTATATTTAAAATATTACAAAATTTTTGCCCAGTTTTTTCTATTTTTTAAAATTAGCGATGCCATCATCTTACCTCCTGGTTGGAGACGGGCAGCAGATACGACCATAACTGTTACCTAGCAACCACAATGTAAACAAGGGTAAAAACTTGTCTAAATTACACAATAGTTATGATTAGACTAATACAAATAAATGACAGCACCTTTATTTTGTTAAATGAGGCTTTTAACTGCCAGAAAAATGTCTTCCTTGTGCGTAAATTGTCTTTGTATTTAGATTAAATGTTCCGTGTCGATGACATAGGTGGAGGTATTCAGTTTTACAACTCACCGCTACTTCCTGCATTTTTGTGGAACTTTTTTCCACAAACTGCATCTTAACTGATGCAAAACTATGATAACTATTTACCACAGGTACTATCCCACCAAAAAATAAATAAATAAATTATTAGAAAAACATAAAAATCTGTCATATGCACTTTTAAATACAATTTTGGCAGCAGTAACCTACGTGTAAATGAGTACATTATTAGCCATGTAGCTGTATTTTTACTTGAGTATACATTTTCAATACTGATGCTACTCTTCATATAGCTACATTCATTTTAATAGAGCCTTATTTCTCTTCTAGGCAACTGTTCGCATGGTGATAAACTATAAGCAGACACAGAAGACCATACTGAGAGTGAACCCTCGCATCCCGCTGGCTCAGCTCCTACCGGCCATCTGTGAAAAATGTGAATTTGAAGTGGAGAGCACCGTTCTGCTGAAAGATGTCAAATCACTGGCCCCTCTGGACCTGTCTGCGTCTCTTAATGATTATGCAATAAGAGAGGTCTATGCAAGAGACACTCGAGGTGAGTGATACAGCAGGTCTATGGAAAGGTTTTGAGACTAGAGACTGGATTTGATGTTGAGTATAAAGAGGCTGATTATTTAATTATGCACTCTGTACAATTAGGACTGTGTAATTAGCTGAATTTTAACTGAATCGAGATCTAATAGTTCCCAATCACCTATCATGTGCTTAGGTCTTTTTTTGGTTTAAAGGAGACAGATTGTGCCAAATTGACTTTTCAGAGCTCTTCACCATATTATATATATAATTGTTATCCCTTCTCATTTACCCACTCAAAGTTGTATTTAGGCTGATTTGTGCTTGTTTGAGTAGTCGTCTCCTGCATACAAAACGTCATTGCTCCGATCTACCCGTTTTCACCGCCACCGGTACACGGCCACCGCTTTTTACTTACTGTGTGCTCCAATTTTGTTTTCTGAATCAGTGATACACATAGGATTCGGCAGCGTCACGTAGCTATTTTGGCACGCAAACTGCTGCCCGCTAGTGTATTCTGCAGCTATCCATTGGGGGGCGAACAGCATGGTCTGCCAGAGCGGCACTTTTGTTGTGATGAAGTATTTTGATAGCCGTGATTTAATATTTAATATTAAAACTGAATTTTATACTTTTTCCTTTTTACTTGACTATTCAGACCCATGCAGTGACCTACTGAAGTACAGTGTCCTCCAATTATACATACATGGACCCTTTGTACTTCAAGTTTATTTCGTCATCTTTTCTTTCCTTACAGTTCTGCTATATGTACAACTTGGCTATGGTGGTTGTGTCCATGGGAAAAAGACTTCAGTTTTTTGTATGAATGTGTCAGTTTTGTATTGGTCAGAAAGGCTGCCACTTACCGTGCCAGTCTGTCCTATGGCATCTGTGTCTAAAAAAGCAGATTACGTCACTGTGTTACTGATGATTAAACAAATGTTGGACTCTAATGTATCTTGGGAAACTTGTTAAACACCAAAGAACACAAGTTCCTTTTCCCGATAACATTTATCAGACGATGCTTAACTACACAATTGCAGAAATAACTTTATGATGATGTGCTTGTCAATCAGTACATTTTTTGCCACATTTTCACTTCAAAACAACATAAAAAAATCACTATATTTCCGCTGTTTGCAGCTTCCAAATAACCTGACATTTTATAAACAACCCTAAAAAGTTCACAAAAAGTAGACAATGTTACATCAAGTTAATAAACTAGTTTCCACCTGTCTTTGCTAATTATTTTTTGGCAATATTGTGTTGTTTCAGTGCCTGCCTCTCCGGTGTGCCCCGCCTCACCCGCTCATTCAGGTACTTGTGTTTGGTGATAACTGATGTGACAGGATGATCCCATAATTCCCACCGATATTATCTTTCAGTGTTTTTGTTTTTCAGGATTGGTCACGCCAGGCAAAGATAAAAATCAGAAAGAAGAAGAAAATAAAGGCCTCTTCAGCATGTTCAGGAGGAGCAAGAAGAGCAAACCAGAGAAGGTAAAGATGGATATTAAGTCTATTGCCTGTCTTCATTTGAAAGCTCATAGACTTCCTAACAGTCCTTCACCTCAACCTAAGATAGAATGGTAGTCACCTGGACTTTCTAACACAGTGACTGTTAACATAAAGAAAAACCTACACAGTCTGCTGTGACAGTAAAAGTGCCTGGAATTGGGCAAAAAAGCATTTGTATGAATGGGTGCTGCAGAGCTGCTGTTTGACACGTTTGCCTGACAAGGGAATTTGGATCAACTCAATATCAGCATATCAAATAGCAGCTCTGCAGCATCGGTTCATAGAAATGTACACCCGAGTGCGGGCGGAGGCGCTCCTCTGTTTGAAGCGCTCTTGCAGCGGTTGTTTACTGCGGTCCAGAATGCAACTGTTGGGTTGACACCGGCCCAAGCGCTCTCGCAGCGAATGCTCTTTTACGTTAACCCAACTAGTGGCAGTGTGAAAAACCACCTAAGAAACAAAACACCAAGTGACAACATAAACAACTGCCATCATGTCCAGTGTTTTTGTAATTATTATTAAACCATTATTATTATCAGTAAAATCAATGTTAAATTTGAACATATCTACCTCGTATCTGGGGACAGAGATAGTTTATCCAATTTGAAATCAAAATCTTGCATACAGTTACTTTTAAAAACAACACAACTTTTACAAAAAGGAGAGTAAAACAAAACAAAAAAGGAGGGTAAAACTGCATGTTTATTTGTAGGGGACAACCACATAACAGTTATTAAAAGCTGAACAAAGTTAAGCAGAATGGGACCTTTAACAATAGTGACCCTTGCTCTGTATCTGAGATTTAGAAATGATCCCATTCTAAAACGTGACCTATTGAATACCGCAGAGGGAGGTCTGTGTACTTACTGTTACCATTGGTCGCCTGTGCTATTTGGAAATCCAGCCCTTATCACTGTCCCTTTGGTGGATGTTTGTTCTTGCTCTCCAAAGGCTACTACTGCCAGTGCCCCGTCCTCCCCAGTGCTGCCCCAGAGCCGACCGCGTCCTCTCAGCATGGCCTTACCCAGCACCAACTCCTCTCCGTTTGGATCCGACGTGCCCAAAAAGAGACGCGCCCCCCAGCCCCCTATCCTGGTGTCCCAACAGAGCTGCCCTTCCGACTTCAGCCCCAGACACAGGCTCTACTCTGAACCTTGTGCCAGGCTGGAGAGCACTGATCAGGCGAGTGGACACAGCTTACTAATTAACTATTTTAGGGATGTGTAATATTTATATGTGTAATATCAAAAGTTTCACCATATTGTTTTATTTTGAATGGAAGGCAACTGGCTGATACAGAAGTGGTAAAAAGCAAGGGAATTTTATCATTACTTCCTGTTTCAGTATAGACAAGCATTTGCTGTTTTTTCTTTGTCTGATAGTGTTGAGATATGATGAAACTGATTGCATTATAGACATTTTATAGAATGCGTATCATTCGTACTTGTATAAATGCTCCTACTTGGCCTGTCACCATAAAACACCAGTGCGATATATTGCTATAATGTTGCTACACGATAAATGATAATATTGAAACAGCCCTTAAAGCAGAATAAAGTGTTCACTATAGCAGTTAGTGTACACACTAATATATAAGTAATGGAAGTGTTTTTTCAACCCTATACAGCTCAATTGTATTATAAAATATAAAACTATTACCCACCTGTGCAATGAAAACGTAAAGACGATCTATACTGAGCCCCAAATAGTATTGTTCTGTCTGTTATTGAACAGTAAGTTGATATATTGATTATTGTGACGGGCCTAGCTCCTTCTAAACAGTAATTGGTGGAAAGTAATAGTACTTGTAAACATGCTACTTGTCAACATAAACAACACTAAGATTCTGATTTATAATAGCATCCCTATACATATCCCTGTGCATCAGTCTTTGATATTGTTTTAACACTATAACTGTTCACTGCTATAAATAATTGCCTCATATGCCCCGTGCTTATGTGTAATTATATTTTGAATGATATGTGTAATAATGCTATTTTTTTTCTTACTTACTCTTTTGTGTAGACTCCTGTTCTAAGTCGTGGATCCTCAACAGAGTCTTCACTGAAAAGGACCAAGAGGAAAGCTCCTCCACCCCCCTCCTCCCCCAGTGTAGTAGCATCTGAAACTTTCTCTCCAGACGATCTGCAAGGTCTGGAGTCTTACCTCATTTATTAATATGAATGTTCATTTGATATTTGTTTATTTATGTCAAGTTGCTTATTTGCATATTCACTTGGAGGCCTTAAAGACTATAATTTAGTGCCATCTAGTGGCCATTATGGAAGACTTGTCTTTTTGATGACAATCTATCAATACAAGATGGGAATTGTGTTATAATATATGTTTTAAAATTTATATAACCAACCAACTAGGTACATTTTAAAATATTTTTGTCCCAATTGACATAAATCAGAATAATTAGTGTTTTGAGATATTCATTGTATTTATCAAAACAATTGTATATTTTGAATCATTGAATCAACATTGAAAGATGGAATTAGACCGAAGTGAACAAACATTTTTATTTAATATTTGTTCCTTTCTATTTGGCTATTTCCACCCCCTGCAGTGACCCACTTGATTATAGTGGCCACTAAGTTCAAACGCTTTGAGCTATTCAGTCACAAATCTACTTACACCTTCCTTTCCTTTTCTTTCTGTAGTTTAAATCTCCCTTTGACACACTTTCCTGCCTTTGTCTTAATATACATAACACCTCTAATGGTATTGTTCTAAGAGGAAAACTCCACCTGCTTCTGTGCGCAAAAGTATTTAAATAAACCAATACTTTCTGGAAATAATAACGCAACAGCCTAGATTTGTAGTGATTAAAGTGATGTAATTTGATTCTTATTGGAACATTTGGCTTATTGAGATCATTAAGTTCGCACTGTTGGCTTAAAAGAACATTGTTGTGGTTCTCAAAGTAAGGAAATCATTTCGTATGTGTATAATATCCTGGTTACCTCCTCGGGACAATTGAAAGACCCATGCAAAGTTGGACGCTAAATTGTACCCACTGCTGTTATTAGTCAGTATTTCTGGGAAGGCCTACAGTAAGAATCCTCTTCCTGTGTTTTCTCAGGGCACAGACTGTAAGGAATGCATAGTTTAGTTTCAGTAGCCTTGAAACTTGGTCTGGCTTCCTACTCTCTTGTAATCCATCTTTGAAGTGGAAAATGAAGGAATGTAGTTTTCACACTAATTTGTAAAACCACCGTAGCTAAATTCTTAACACAATAAAATAAAAAAGGGTGTTCACTTTGTTTGTTTAATAAATATTGTGTATAATTAATATATAAGTTCTATACATGGAAGTATTCACAATGCTTAAAATAACTTTTCTATAATTAGAGATAGAGAAATGGCATAACCCTGTATATATTACTCGGAGTCTGAATTTTATGAATGATTGCATTAAGTACAGAGATGTGGGCGGGGATAGGGGTAGGTGAAAACAGAAATTATCTAAGGATTCAAACCCTGAATGCAGGACAATACAGGATTACTCAGACATTAATGAATTAATCAATATACGGATTTTTGGCCTCAATAGCTCGTTCATGTGGAATTATTAAACATCTGACTGTTTAAATGGTCGCCCAGTTTGTAAAGATGGCCGCCCACTAACGCAAAGTTTGGCAGTTGAACACCTGCCACTGACACCGCATGCTTCCATTGTGTCCTTGGGCAAGACACTCACATTAACTTTATTCATGTAGCACCTTTCAAAACAGTTACCTGCTTTATACAATATCAGAAGATGTGAAAATGAAATGCCTCAAATAAAAGAAAGTCAAAATTGAAAAGTATAATCAAATAAACTTGCATGTTGTTTTTAATATAATAATTGTGTTAGCATTTAGCATCTGTGCATCAAAATAAACCCAAACTCGCTCGCTCTAATATTTTTTTATTTGTGTTCATATTGTTACAGCTAGCGTACCTGCTGCCACACTGGAGGAAATAAAGGAGCAAGAGGAGACAAATTCTTCCGCCATGTCAACAACCACCAGCACTGTCCAGGACGAAACTATCCAGAATGCATCTCCAGACATTACACTGCAGACCCCGCCCACCGAGACCGCAATCGAGATGTCTAAAGAAGAGAATGAGGGAGACCTATCCTCAGATGGCAAGTACGAACTATGGTCGAGATGCGTTCAACTTTCTCTTCAAAAGTTTGTAAAAAGCATTAGCAACACTTAAAATACTTTTTTATTTGTCGCAGCCAACAGCACAACGACATGAACTATTCTGCAAACGCTATAGAGCTGGAAAAAGTGGACGCCGAAGATTTGACTGAACTGGCAGATACAGGTAAGCAATAAATTCAAGTACGATAGCATTAATTGTGGTATTTTAATAATATCTAATAACAACATTATAAAATTACCTCAGCTAGGAATAGCAAATACTGTTCATATAATAGTACTGTTTAAATAATTTAATGAGACTGACTTATGATTTATGAACACTGAGACCACAAGGACCACAATTAAAGAAACGGTCCAATACACCTCACCCAAGATTTCAAGGCTGTTATTGGACCAGATTTTAAGCACAATATGTCCAAGAGTTTCTCTTTTAACTAATGTGTATGATTCTTTACTGATGGAAATACTCTCAGGAATTAACATTGACAAAAAAATTAAGAATATTTATTAATAATGTCAGTCCAAATAAATGCTATTATTTTCAATAATTGTTCAGTCTAAACCACAACTTGTTTTAAATAGGGATGGGACAAGACAAGTTCTCAAGATACATCATATTTTTTTCAACTGTATTTTTTCTTATTACAAACAAGCAAAATATGACTTTGAATATTAACATAACATGACAGAAGATGAATAACTGTTAACTAATAATTGCCATTTAACTCAAAACTAGAAATATTTCTGAACCGCAGACAGAGGACTGGCTCTTGATTTGAAAGGACTCAGGCATACCATTGACAATTTGGAGCAATCAGGTCATGATTTGAAAAATTATTGCACAACCTTTATATAAAAAACTATGTGTTGCAGTTTTATGGGAAATAACTCAAGAAATAAGTTAACGCAAATGTTCCAAAGTTTTGTTTTGTTTCCTCCTCTCACCCGTAGTTGTAAATATTATTAGCGAAAAGTAATTTATCTTCTCTATTTTTCTTTAGCTGAGCCATCTTGTGAGAGCATCCAGGTCAACAGCGACACTCTCCCCAGCCCCGCCCGCCTACTGCCTCCTCCTCCTCTGCTCCAGGATGCAGAGACCCAGGCCTCCTCCCCTTCTCCTCCTCCTCCTCCTTCTTCTTCTCCCCCTCCTCCTTCTTCTTCTCCTCCTCCTCCTCCACCCTGCGAGGACTCTGCATCCCCGGGAGAGCGCTCTGTCACCGAGGCAGCCAGCCAACCGACCCCCAGCACCGCGACACAAACGACTGGAGAGGATGCACAAGTTCAAACAGACTTGACTTCACATCCTGTTCCTCTACAACAACATCCAGATAACGTTCCATCAAATACCCCATCTTCTCCGAGTCTGTCCGAATCAGGGAAAAAAGACATGGCCACATTGACAGATGACTTAGAAGTGACTCTAAACCTAGCTGCAACGCCTTCTCCAGCTAAGGTACCTTCACCTGAACTTGAATCGAAACCCAAACCATCTAACGAACTCACGCGAGACTACATTCCGAAAGTAGGGATGACAACTTACACTATAGTGCCTCAAAAATCACTCGAAAAGTTGAGGTATTATGAAGTAGCCTTAACACTGGAAGCCCCACCTCCAAATTCACAAGAAAATGTTACTTCGCAAACTGTGCAACAAACTGTACAATCAGATAAGGTAGACAATGAGAAACGCAATACTGCTAGCGTTGCCCCAAGCACTGTAAATGGAAGTATCCAGGAATCAGCAACAACAAACCATGTGCCACCTAAAACTACTACTTCTACTACAACTACAACTACTACTACTACAGACTTGCAAGTAGGTTCACCCATAGAGGTCAAAGAAATCAAAATTCCACCCGCAACCAAGCCAAAACCAGGATCTTTCCGCTTGCAACAGCACAAAAAAACACCTGGCTATTATGTAACATCTGCTGTGGAGAAGAGTCAACTCAATGCGAGCCCTACCAACCAGAAGCAAGGAAATAAAGAGAGAGAAGCGTTGCCATCCCCTCCTCTTTCTCCCTTGCAGTCCCCAGTGGAGCCAGCAGAGGGAGGCAACGTCACAACAAGTCCCAAGCAGGAGCATAAGGAACCAGCAATCGTAAGGCAAAGCAGTGCCCAGCCAAGTTTGGGGTTGAGTTTAGAGAAGTTGAGGAGTTTCGCGGCACCAAGGCCCTACACTCCGTCCACACCATCCAAGTTTGCGCAGGCAGTGACCTCGGCGGTGAAGAGGAGCCAGTCCCTGTCCATTACACCGCACTTACCCAGGTCGCCCACCCTCTCTCCATCCTTATCCCCGACCCGCTCCCCGCCGTTTTCACCCGTCAAGAGGCAGCCTCCGCTCCTGAGGTCAAAGGAAAAGGTGAGGTTTTGATAAAACTGTTGAGCTTGTTTGTGTTTCATTATGTAATGCAATGTAATAGGTGATGCCTGCTGTAATTGCATTTGAGGAGATAATAACTTGATATTTATAACTTCACACTAAAGTACATGCAGTAATGAGTGTGTTTCTTTGTGATTCCAGGTGGATGAAATTGAGGAGCAGACAGAAAAGGTCTCCACATTAGATCAGGTACAGCATGCCCCTTTGAACAGTGGCTTTGCTGAAGTGGAAGAAGACACTAATTTATAGAGATGCCTTATCTTCGGACAGTATGCCAGCTACTGTAAGACAAGAGACAAAATATGAAAAATGTACTATAGAATATAATTATATTGTCTACACGTTTTCTGTACTATTATGCACTGTATATATCGTATAATTACTGTATTTCTCACACTTTATAAAGTGACCTTAATTTGAACTGTATCTTTATAATTATTTTTGATTCTGTTTTAGATTATTTGCATTTAATGCATTAAAATTTCCATGTGTTGTTAAACTGTAACCCCAAAACGGTTGTTTAAATTATTCATCTGATTTACAGAGTTGTAATTATTTTTAATTTAATTCTGAAAATGTACTTTCTGTCCAGTGCTTTCCTGGTCTTGCCTACACGCACATCTATACTTTATGCCTTAAATGCTAAATGTAAATAAGCGGAGAAGTTGAGTTACAGATGATACACTGATGTGAGCAGTGCACGTGTGTGTCTGACTGTGCTGCCGTGAATAAAGCCTTCATCATTGTGCAGTGTGCGTGTTTGTTACATAAAGTCTATGCACTATTCCATTGCATAAATGACTCCAGACGGCGCATGCTGAATGCAGTTGTCACTCACTCACGCCTCCCAGCGGTATGACGTCACGGCGCTCCAGTAGGACACCTGTGCTCCACGTGCAGCCGCGCACAGCCAGAGGAGCGCGCGAGGTCTGCAGCATGAGGTGCTCTGACAGGAGACACACACAGGTAAGGCACTACAGTCTACTCTACACGACCGGGTCATACCGGACTGACCTGGGCGAAATGATCTGCGTGTATGTGCAGGAGAATGAATAAGGAACATAATAAACGATGGCTCCACATTTATTACTTAAGTCAGATCCATGCATGAATCTGTAGGTTGAGCACAGTGCATTACGTAAGGCTTTTGGAGCACGCTCTTCAACCTTTCAGCCTCCATGTATTGAAAGACTGCACATGATACAAACTTTAGTCAACTTGTCAACAAACGTAGAGCGTATTGTGCAGCGTCAGCATTATTATGGAGTTAGAGCCTCACTTTTTTACACATATGACATACCTCCACTGTCCAGTTTAGAAAATGTTAATCAAGATGACCTATTTCTTATTCGTATGGACTACCTTTGTATGCTAGAGCAACACAATATCCCCTCTAACTCCCAACAGCTGCTATTCTCGGCTAACTCTGTGCTAATGTATGGTAAGCTAACCTTTTAATTACATTAGAAAGAGGTTGGGGAGGCAAAGCAGGACATAGAGGACATGACATTTATCAAACAACCAACTTAAACCTGGGCCAGTTTTGTGCATTTCTTATAATTAATATATAGTTTTAAACAAATTCACATTTCAAGGATAATTTGATCAATTTGGCTGTGTTGATTGTTAATGTCCTTGTAGTTGTTGTAGTTGGTGTAGTTGCTGGTTTGAATCCAAAGTCTATAGAGGTGCTAGATATGCAAATCGTGAAAGACAAAGACGGTGTTATTTGCACTTAGTTCTATTGTAAATTGTGCATGTTTGACATTTCTGTATTTTACCCACATTATTTGCATACAGCATCTATTAGCCTATTATAGACTAGTTGTTCTCAAGTCGTGGGACAGGCACAATGATGCAGTCCTCTGCTAGAAGTTTAAGTCCAGGTTTAGTTTAGTTTAGGCTAATTTAAGTCCAATAAAAAGTCCACTCATACATGTAATAATAACACAACGCATGCAAAGACGTAGTTATTGCTCTGATAAGTTTGCATTGTTTTAGTTCAGCCCTGTGACCTCATCGTTCATAACCCCCTTACTCTGTCTATTGACCCTTGGGAAAAGAAATTGCCTTTATTTTTCGTGTTCTCCTGTTCTCTCGTGGTCAAACTCTGTTACACAGTACCTTTTGAGAAAGATGTTGTCATTGTAGCACCTTTACTAAAAGAAAAACTCAGCCCATATAGTACGTATTACATACTATTACATATAACTACCACTGACAACTTTAATTTATGTTTAGTCAAGTAAAATGTGTGCGTGTGGTTCAGTAAGTGGGTAGAGACGTTAGCTTTAGCGTGTTTTGGATTTGATGGCAGTGACATATAAAGGGCGTAAATCTAAGCAGACATTTTTATTTTTTATTTATTTGATTGGGACAATGCATGTTAATGAACAGACATGATTCAACATGAATGTAAACACCAGATTATAGCCAAAGGCTAATTTCCTTCCGTTGTCGCAAGGGCTGGGGTCACAAAAGGACCAAAATAAAACTTCAGATGAGAGAAATGAATTTAATAGATTTTTGAGTGGATGAACTTTGGCACAAGATGTAAAAGATGCAATAAAGCTTGCAAAGGATTGATTCAACCCTGGTGATGAAGAGGAGGAGATGGAAAGGCTGACAAGGCTGATGGTTCTACTGCTGCAGTGGGGATGGGTCAAAGGAGGTTTGCTGCAAGTATTGTAAATAACAGTGCATTTATAGTATTTAGTCTTAGAATGTGATTGGTTGAGAGTAGGGATGCACCAATATAATACTAGTATCGGGTATCGGGTCTATCGATTCATGGATATCAGTTCAGCTTTTTGGAACTGTTCTTTAGTTACTTTAATGATGAGTTACATAACACGTTAGGAACAATTGTGTCATACATTATTTGAAAAATGGTAAATAAAGGCTTTCTGGTAGAATTTAGGCTTTAACATAAAGTGGGACTAAACACTTAAACTCCGCCCACAACCACATTTTAAATAGAGCTACTATCTTGGGCAGAACCTGGAGGACTAAAGAAGAGTGAGGGGGGGAGGGGCGGGTTCTGGGGGATATAAGGAACAGTGTGATTGGTTTAACAGGTATCCACATTTCAAACTCCATCCCTACAGCCAGGTGTTTGTAATCCAAAACACCTGGCTTTAAATCAGGGCAGTCCTGCGTGATGTCGCATAGTGCTTGAAATTTCAGTGGCAACTGGAGGCAGCGCTCAGTTTAGCTGAGAATTTACCTAGTTTGCACTAAAATTGGTACAGTAGACAATGCTATTAAAACACCATATACACAGTTTAAATCCACATTTTTCTTATGTTTAGTTCCACTTAAACACTAGTAGTAACAGTATTCCTAATTTCAATGATACAATTTGCAGTTTCAGAAATGTACGACGAGAAACGAGAATACAGAATAGTTTACAAGTAAGATCCACTAACGTTTGACTGACCTATAAATATCTTCATCATTACGGGTGTGGAGTACGAGTAGGAGAGTAGGAGGGATTATCTTAATGTTAGCTGTTAGCATTTGGCCCCACCACCACCCCCACCAGCCTACCCCCTTACCACCCACCCGCCCTCCCTCTCTCTCCTCTCTCTCTCACTCTCTCTCTCTTTCCGTCCCCAGCTCCCTTCTCCTCTCCTCTGCCTGCGCCGCTAGTGCAGATGATGCCTGGGTGCTAGCTGGCCCACATGACTGATATGAGCGACACGCTGGCTGGACTGCACTGCACTTCCAGAGGCCTGAAAGTGGAGAGCGAGGAGAGCTTTGGGAGAAGTAATCTGAGCAGCCCGGCCATCATCCCCCTGCTAGCGACCGGGAACAGGACCGCGGGGAAGAGGTATGAACGGAGCATCTTTTACTTGTTTAGAATGCGGAGAATGTATGACACAAGAGTTGATGGCAGTGAGGTAAGCCTGAGTGTAAAGTTGTCATAGAAGTTTATTATAAAGCAGTAATATACCTATATGTATTTAGGTCAGGATTAGGGCTGAATGATTTGAGAAAAATTAATCTAAATGTGATTCTGCTCAAAGTTCACATTTTAGGCGCATCTAGAAGAACTGGCGAAAAGACTGAAATACGAACTTACAAACATTTGAGAACATGTTTGTACAGATCTAAACTACAGTGTTAGAAGTTTTTATGCAGAATGAGACAGGATATGTTGTTGTTTATGGAGGAAATTATTGTATTCCAAAAATTGCAGCCTTTATGATTTGCTAATTGCTAATTTGATCATTTTGATTCGATTGTGATTAATCTTGCAGCCCTAGTCTGGATTAACTTCCTTTTAAAAGTTGTGTTTTCTGATACCAATTATATTCATATTTTTGCAAAACTGTTCATGAATCTGCTGTGTCTTTGATTGTATATAAAGGAAGATGTTTCTACTCTTTTATCTTTCCAGACCTCTTAATCAAAACATACAGGGAGATTTGTCCAGTTGACAGTATTCATAGCAAAAGAATTCTATCTGGATGACTGAGGGATTGCACGGACATACACTCAGATTTGTTATGCATGCATTTTTAGTAGTTTGTATGATTGTGATATATTTTTAGGGCTGCACTCGTCCAAAAAAAAAAACAAAAAACGGAACTTAAAACTAAAGACATGCCCTGTGTATTAATTCATCGACTCTAAAGAGGGTGTGGCACTACCAAGCTTTGAAAATCACTAAGGTTTTGTGCAAAAACAACTATGTTTACAGAGAAGTTCTAGTTAACAGCACACTCATACGTCACTCCCAAAACTCAAGATAACTCACTTCAGTCATCCTGCTTTCTGCTGTTGTTCATATAACGTATATAATTTAGTATTAGCAGCTTATTAATTCTCCTATGAAATACCTCTTCCACATGGCTTATCAACAGTTATAATGCATTTACATATATTAATAAATGTTTTATATATTTCAATTAAATTCAAGTTTATTGAAAGCACATTTTTAAAAAAAACAGCGATAATTCACGATAATTACTATATCGACTTTTCGTTCAGTATATGAAAGCTTTGCACTACTGGGACATTTTTGGTTGTTTTTTGGCTATACGGTAAGATTTAAGCTGTAAAAGGTTGAATTAATAACTTCTATGACTCATTACAGATACAAACTAACTACTAAAGTGTTTCATTCTGCTATTTATTTATTTATTGCAGCTCATGATTTTTTAACAATATTGCAGATTTAGAATAGTTTTTGTGGTTTAAATCTGCTCTTGGGGTTTTTGTGTCAGTGGCATAAATTAATTTCAGTTTTATTGTTTATTGTCCATATTTACTACAGCAATATATCAAACTTCAAAATGTGTTATCGTGACAGGCCTAACGCCAGCTGACCAAAGTGCTTCATAATAAAGCCAAGATATAAGTGTTTCTAGTGCTTCTTAATGCCTTATGAATAGTTACTAACTTGTGATTTAAAGCTTTACCTTAAGTATTTGCATTAACATGGCGACGTGCAGCAAATGGTTAAAGTCTGACCTTGTGTGTGCTGTGAGTGTGTGGAGCGCATAATGGCTCTATAATGGTTCTACTTCTAACCCTATGCAAGTTTCATGTTACACAATACCACTATTTGTGACTAGCATAGGACACAAAGAGTGTTTTATCTTCTAACATTTGCTAATTTATTTGGAAAATTATAATATATTCAAGTTGATAGATGTTCTGAGATGTAATATTTAAAAGCATAATTTTGTCTCAGTGCAGAATTCGCATCCCGGAGCTTCAAGATTTGAGAGATGAGCTGTGAAAAAACTAAAATGATATGCATATCAGAATAACAGTGTGGAGGTGTAAACTACAGAGTTAGCAGTTTTTAATAAGATCCCACGTAGATCAGACACTTGTAAACTTTGGGATTTGCTGATAATAGCCATAGTAGGTAAGGAATCATTGATTGCTAATGTCACAAAAAAACAAACAAACAAATAAAACTACTACTGCTACTAATAATAATAATAATAATTGATTGCTATAGTAAAAATACAGTATATTTTTGTATTTTGCAACTATGACACCAGCTATGTTTACATGCACATTAAAAATCTTAACATTATCTGATTACTGGAGTTATATATAAACAGTTACATCTGATGTGAGTGATCTGGTTTCTTTCTGATCGGTTTGACAAAGAATATTGTGCAAAAAATGGTAAACTAACGCGGCACAGACAAAAACAAAAGAGAAAATATTAAAGATTGAAAGAATGATTTTAAAACGTAACTACTTTGTCTTTCAAGTAGAAACAGTTACTCTAAAAATACACACATGCCACAAGGTGTTTTTGATGATTGGATTTATTTTGTGCATGTAAACACGCACTAAAAAGCAGATCTAAATTGCGAGCTATCTAGGAAGATTATAGTTATTTTATTTTTATTAGCTGTGTAATTGTACCCACTAGGGCTGCGCGATATATCGTAAAAATATCAATATCGTAAAATTGGCTGATGCAATAATCAATATCGCAAGAAAATAAATATATCAACAACACAAAGTTCAAAATTTTGCAGTTCAAAATTTTTGTAAGTAAAATGCACAAAAAGGCAGATTTTTATTTTGCTTTTATTTTGACACAGTTTGACTTGTTAAGGTATGCAGATTTATTTTTTGTTTGTTTGTTTTTGTTTTAACTCAACTGAACGTATTATGCCCAAAAGTTGGTATATTGCAATAATACTGTTGTTGTAATACAAAACATAGTTATCAAATATTACATCTTATTCTCATGTCCTAGTACCCACTGCGCAATATGAGTAAGACGAGATATTTGATATCTCATCTTTATGTGGTTGATATGTGTTTTGTATTGCAATAATGATATTATTGTGATATTTTAATATACTTTTTCGCACAATAATTTTAGTTAATTTAAAATAAAAGATACACATGCCTTGATTCTCTAGTAATGAAGGCATGTAAAATGTTGTGTTATTGTGATATATTTATTTTCTTGTGATAACCATTATTGCATTAGCCAATTGATACTGTGCAGTGACATCATGCTGGGGGTACTGCATGCATGTCTATGGTGGAATGTTCAGCAGTTACCATGGTGACGCAATGCACACATTAGCAAACACAGCCTAATACGTTTTTAGATTGTCTGAAAACTGAACAAAAACATTTTCGGGGGCCTGTGATCAATACAAACGTTCATGGTCCCGTTTAGGTGTTTGATTTTCAACAAAAATGGTGAGAGTTCTATCTAACTCGTGACTATAATGTTATTTGAGAGGGACTTGTTTAACAGCACAAATCAGCTCACCTGTTGTAGTTCCAACTAACTCAGTTCTTTATGATCAGATTGTAATACACTTAAGTCTGAGCTTTGTTTTTACTGGAGTAAGAGCGCTCCAGACAGAGCATAGCCTCCGGTTAGCTTCAACCCCTCAGGGAATGTTGATGACGTCAGCTGCAAAGTATCACTATTGCAATATTGATATTTTTGCGATATATTCTACTAGTCTTGTCACAATACTGAAATTTCAAACTTGATTTTGATACTAAGGATGATACTTGGTACTCAATACTGATTCAGATACCACAATGATAGTAAAAAACAGGAGACAGTAGGATGTCATTTTCAACATTAAATAATAGGACTGTCTTTTATATTACCATGTGGTCTCATATCTGTGTAATCCCTCAGTCATCCTGGTATCTTCCGTAGTGGTCTATGGGTGTATACTGGTCTTTGTGGTCTTATACTTGTTCTGATACAGCTCAAGATCATTCTAAAGCTATTCAGGAAAGGTTCATTTCTGTCCTGTGAATGTGACTTTTTTAGTATCATTACTTGCTCAAATGAATGTCTATTTTGATAATAGTTTTAGTATCAGATTTTCGATATTTTTGACAACACTATATTGCGCTGCCCTACTAACTAGCCTCACCCTGTGTCCATGCATATTGTTGAATCACTGAATGACGCAGCTCTCCCTCAGCCTAAAAGTGCATGTCTCACTGTTTGCGTCCCTGCCCACCGCCTGCTCAAGAATAATGTACTTATTGTATTTGGGAGTCAGACAGTGCAGTCTGTGTCTGAGCCGCGCCGTAGACTTTGTACCTGCAAATACAATTGGCCCGACCCGTGCATAGCTGTCAATGCGATGCAATGTATTATTTCACCAGGGCAGTTAAAGTGCTGGAATTGGACCAAGCACCTGTTAGACTTAGTAACTGAGTAACCGCTGTGTTTACCCAGCAGTAAAAAGTACCAGCCACTTTTTGCGCAACACATTTCCTCATGCATTTTACAGTTTTGGTTTTATGTGTGATTCAATGATTAACCATTAACACTGGCTTTATAAAGTTGCCAGACCTCCTTTAAAATCATCCAGTTTTGTTATGGTGTTGAAAGAATATTTGTTTTTTTTGGGGTTTTTTTTGTATTTCTAAAGTTCTTCAATGATTACTCTTAGGCCTGTCACGATAACAAATTTAGAAGTGCGATATATTGCTGTAGTAAATATAGACGTTAAACAATAATATTGAAACTAATTTATGTCACCAACACAAGCAGAGCAGATTTAAACCACAAAAACTATTCTAAATGTACAATATTGTTAAAAAATCATGAGCTGCAATAAATAAAAACACTTAAGCACAGTTTGCATCTGTAATGAGTCATAGAAGTTATTAATTCAGCGTGTCACAGCTTAAATCTTATCGTATAGCCAAAAAAACATATATACTCTAAAATCTTAAACTCTAACTGTATATGTTATGAGTTTGCATGCAGTGTCTTAATGCTTAGAATGTGTAGTAGATGGTTTACAAAAGAGCTGCACAAAAAATCGAATTTAATTTTTTTTTTTTTTTTACATAAATTGCGATTGTGATTAGATTTATGTATGTTTAAAATGTAGGATTCTTTTCAGAGTGCTCACTGCAAACAACTCCAGAAACATTAACATTTTAGAGACTGAAATATGAACTGATAAATTAATCCAAGAATCCCTTACATTTCATGTTTGTAGAGGCCTAATCTACAGGTACAGCAAGATTTTTCTGTAAAAAGTTCTCTACAGAGGATATTTGCAATTGGACGATTGTGCCAAATCAAGTTGCAGTTTTGATTCAATTGAAATATATTGTGCAGCCCTTGTCTACAATGTTATATCTTTGCAAAACACTCAAACACACACATTGCTGTAAATTTTGTATTGTATGATAAATAATATGATAATATAATTTAAGGAATTTAAGGGGGTATATAAACTTTCTAAAGCCAGTATATTCCAGTGCTTGTGTTGCAGTTAAAATCTTATCTTCAGAATGGGGTGTGTCGTCTGGTGCTCCAAAGCAGGAGGGCTCCATGTTCTGTCTTTATCACCATCTTCATATATTTTACTAGTCATTCCTGCACATAAGAACAACTAATTATAGCTCATAAAACTGTTACAGGTTTTACTGCTGTTTGACAAGACAGGGGAGTCATTGTCTGTGCGCGTACAAGTGTGAAGTAACATTATACTTAGATATTATCACGCTGTAGGTGTAACTGTTGATAACTTAATCATAAAAGTTATTATGAACCAGTCGCGCGTTGCATATTTTCTGAGTGAGTGGTCCAGCGGGTTAAGCAGTGCACACAAGGGGGATGGGTTTGGTTTGATCCTCACGTATAATTATTTCCATTGTATCATTAAGCAAGACTCTTTATCTGTATTGCTATCTCCATTTATCATAAAGAGCATCTGGCAAACAAACCTGCAGAATTAAATTTAAATGTTATCAGAAAAATCTAATATTTTAGATTTTTACCTAGATATTTTTTTTTTATACAGACCAGTGCATAAGCAACTAATCTAATTCAAACTAGTGAAACTAGTACAACTGAAAGGAATGACTGAAATATACTTAAAAGCCCTGTACCTGATTTTTAATGTCTTCAAAGTGTGAAAAATAGAATAGTTTATTTCAAACCGTATGCATAGGTCCATTCCTCACTTACCTTATGTATTCTGAGCATTCTAATTATTCACCACGATGAGTTTATAAGCGCTTTTCTGTCAAAGTAATGCTAACAAATAGTAATGCTAATGACAGTGCACTTCCTGATTCTCAAAGGATAAAACACTTTATAATTAGATGCAAACAGCACACTGTGATCTAATTTCTACCTTAAGAGCTGTATTTACATTTACTTGGGCAGAACAAATTTTACTCAAGAATGATTAGAATGATTTCCTTTGCAAAATATCTTGTTGTGTACAAAACCTGCTAACGCTGCTGTTTTAGACCCCTATAAACATGCTCTGCAAATGCATGTGATTTTTGTATTTTAGCAGTCTTCTATCAAACATTAATGCTCCTGGATATGTGAAAAAAGTCAACTTTGAATAGAATTCTACTATTAGAACATAAATAGCAAATCTGATGGTAATTGCAATGCTTGCCAGAAAAGCCACAATACACTATCTGACATCATGACATCACACCAAGTCAAAGTGCGTTCTATTCTAACCCCCTCTACTCTTTTACTTGTAGAAGCAATGAAGAGGAAGAGGACTCCTTCTCTGCCGTCCCTAACCCTTTTACGGAGATCCTCCACTCCGCCCTCTCCTCCAATCGAGTGGAGGAATGCCTTTTACCCTGGACCAAAAACAGTTCAACTCAGGTACGACGCGCTCATTCAAAGTGATTGCTGAAAAATGAACGGTGGTACACTTTGTCGCCGGGTCAGACGTGTAATTGTAGAGAAATGCATAGTTACATGATGTTTGAGTGCGCAGCGTCGAAGGGACGGTAGAACCAGTTGTGCTGGTTCAGAGACAGGCTGTGGTGAGCTGATAATGCCGTGTCAGCACGCTCTAATAATCCACACACACGGAAGGCACTTTGTTCTGATGACAAATTTGAACTCTGCTGGCTCGGCGCACAGACCTGCCACAGGGCGAGTTTGCATTAAAATGTCACCGTTGGGTAATGTAAAAATTAAAAAAAAAAAAATTCCGATTCTGCAGTTGGATGGATGTTTTAGTTTTTGTTGTGGATGTTTTAGTGGAGTACAAGAAGACACAGTGACAGGAAAAAAACAGAATGTGGTTGTGTCTAAGACTTTTATCGTCAACTCTAAAGAACAAATATTATGGGGTATTTTGGCTTTAAATTAATTTTAAAATGCTTTGGGCCACCTGGGGATAAGTATTTAACGTTTTCTAACTTAAAATGGTGTCAACATTTGGAGACAACACTTAAACTACTCCTCCTTCCAATTAGTTATTTAGTTTAGTGTTAGAGTTCCCTCTGCTGTGAGCAATGGGAATGAACAATGAGAAAATAAACATGAAGATCTTAGGCCATGTGACTGCTAGGCTAAAAGAGCCATGCATTCATTGTGAATACAATTTTGAGTGCAGAATGAGTCCGATTATGGTTTATTATGGTAAAGATTTGACTTAGATCTTCTTTAAAAACTGCGCAGGACAAGTCTGGACTTTTACCTGTGACGCAGCAATCTGGGCAAAATGCAAACGGAGGATTTTCCATTGCTCAGAGAAGATGACTTTGGATTAATGGATTAATGAGGCAAAATAACAACTCCATGTATGTTTATTATGATGAGGGGACAACAATGTGGGATTGGAGGAAAAAATCTCGTGCTGTAGCAAAAAAACTCGGATGTTCTACAATGAATAGGCCCTTAGTACAGAACACAGACAGTATAAAGAAGTGGACTAAGGGAGTGTGACGTCACCCATAGCATTCGGCTCCAGTCAAATGAAGCTCATCAATTATAGGGTTAATTTTGAAGCGAAGCTGCATATTAGGAATTCTGACCGTGAGTATTATAGCAACCAAAGAGCCAATCCGGAGTCAGGCTTTTGAAGGTAACACCCCTTCCCGCACCGCTGGTTTAGCAGGGAGCGGGCACTTAGCAACTCTAACCTCTTACTAATGCCAGCGGGAGTGACCTCGGGGAAAGAAGGCTTCTGATTTGTCTGTTATTAATGTTCATATCTTGAGTTATGGACAAAATAAACCAAATAGATCAAATAAAAACACCATGATCATGTAGCGCAGATTAATATGAACATTTTAAGACCAAAATGACGACCTGACTGCAAGATTAATATGAACATTTTAAGACCAAAATGACGAGCCTGACTGCAGCAGTTACAGAGAGAGGGGTGACAGGTTTCCAATGTAAAGTGAATTGGAGCCAGAGTCAATGGAGCCAGAAGTACGCCCATGTTCACTTCCTATTTGGAATGCAGCGGCTAGCAGGTTAGCTATGTCCATTTATATATACTGTCTGTGGTACAGAGTTGCTAGTAAATACTAGCAAGTATTTCACTGTTTCATTGCAAAACTGTCAGAAATTCTATATACATGAAGGCCTCCATCTTTGTTTTGATAAAGGCTATATGATTGTTGATAATGATCTCTCTGATTGGCTAGTTAGTTTTTCAACCCATCAAAGTTGAATAAAGTCTGTTTAATCCTTTCCCATTTGTTTGCTTTTAACACAGATCACACTTTACATACAAATTGTTGACTCGCTTCCCAACAACTCACCACCCAGCATCTTGTTGAAGAAATATAATTTAACCTATTAACATAACGTAAACATACGTGAAATCCTAACAACATAGCTCACTCCATACTAGTACTACTGCATTTAATTTCACTACTTGAGGCATGTGGTTCATGAGCTTATGCACATCCTAAAAAGATATCACATGATTGTAATTATATCTCAAAGCTACCAATTACATGTCAGGGTCTGGTTTTCAAATGAATAGTGGTGTATAGATTTTCCTACACTGCTCCATTAGTTTTGAACCGGATCATTTTAGATGGCCATATCCGCTGCAGTTGATTTGACATCTCAGTATTTGTGGTGCCAGTGACTCATAGGAAAGCAACTTACAAATCTGCTCATCATATTGTCTAACATTGATACATTGAGTAGACTTTGTAGAATCTGATAATGTCTAAATTTCAGTTGGACAGGAAGTGCTTTTCTAAATGTATAGGACACTATTTTTGATTTAATAAAGTTTTTAAAAATTTTATTTACAAAAAAAAAAAAAAAAGTTGAACCTGGTCTTGAACCAAGTATATTTGAATTTCCTTGTTAAACAACTAGCTTTAATGCCTAAGACTGAACACCCTGAAGTTTGCTCCATTCCACCAGTTTGTGATTTAGTCCAATACTTATAATACACTAATACTAATCTGATAACATATTGATTTGTACGCTCTTAACAATATCCGAGTGACTGAATCATATGATTTTTTATGCTTAATTGACAAATTATATTATGATGATGATGATGATGATTATTATTATTATTATTAGTAGTAGTAGTAGTAGTAGTAGTACTAGTAGTAATAATAATAATATGACAAAGAAGATGCTGTAGGTTTTTTTTTTGGCAGAACAACACAACTAACCTCTCTGTAATTGCTGCTGTCAAGATCGTCATTTTGGTGTTAAAATATTCGTATGAGTCCACACTACAGAGCCTCGTGTTTTTGTTTGGCTATTTTTGATATGAACATTAATAACAGACCAGTGAGGCACTTTCTTTCCCCGAGGTCGCTCCCACTAGCGTTGGCAACATGTTTGATTGACAGTGTTGCTAGCACCGGCCCCTATGCTAAACCAGCGGTGTGGGCGGCAAGGGGCATTACCTTCAACAGCCTGGCTCCGAATTGGCTCTTTGGTTGTTATGATATTCATGATCGGAATTCCAAACATGGAACTGGCTCCAAATTCGTCCCTATAACTGCTGGCCTCGATAAGCTTCATTTGACTGGAGCTGAGCGCTATGGGTGACGTCACACTCCCTTAGTCCACTTCTTCATACAGTCTATGTAAAAAAAAAACATATAATGTTGCCAAATATAAAAAAAAAAGAGCCAAGGTTTCCCAGGAGAACTCTCTTCGGGTCGTGTCCGCCATATTGCAAGGCTGATCTTCCACATGGAGACAGCAGAGGGACACAATGGACACTTCAGACACCCCGAAAATTCATATCAATATTTATGTATTATTTATATTTATCACATGGCCTTTGTAAGTACCTGTGATGGTTAAATATGTATTTAATGGGGTAACAATGTTACTTAGTTCTGCTTTAAAATGATAATAGACCCTATCGACAAAACCAACCTTAACCATACACAAGTGCAAAATATCTGCTTTTTCGATCTTTAAATAGCTGATTCTACAGTTGAATTCTCAGTTCCTACTTCAATTTTAAACTATGGGCCTTTTAGATTATAGTGAATTAAATCAGAGTAGTTTGGTTTTTAGCCGTTTATCTTGGTACTTCTTGTTGAGTGGGAGGAAATGGATGATTTCATGTTTAAGTCTTGAGCGCATGTCTTTCACCTCAGGATATGACAGTGATTGTTGTCCTCTCTCTCTCTCCTGGGGCCGTGGTGGAGGAGAGGGGGATTTGTGCGGATTTGCTGCTTTCTTTGATAAGTGCACCAATAATCCTCAGGTTTCCCACAAGAGGAGCAAACTGACTCTCGGTCATTAACCCCTTCTTAGCTGCAGCCTGCTCGGGTAGTTGGAAAACTGTGTCACTGGCACACAAAAAAGACTTTATTGATGACTATATATTTGGCTCACATCACATACAAATATACAGCAAAGTATATTACTAAAACTATATTCCCAGTTCATGTAGTGATCCATACTTATTTTTTTATTTTTTAAAAGAACAGCATGCATGGAAATAGTAAAATGGTTTATAAATGGTGTACCATCTGAGAATAAGGTGACGCCACCAGGCCAAATTACAGCTCATATCTGTGGAAAGGCGAGGCCGCTCACAGTTGTGCATGTTTTTCAAGGTATATTTGAGCAATAAAACACATGGATGGTTTAATGCAGTACTGTGGAACAAGCAGGCAATAAGGAAGTGGCTGACTCCCCCCACCAGAAAAGTTACATAGTGCACCTTTAAAGGAAAAAAAAATCTAAGTGAATGTGAACCCTGCCAAAATAGTCTTGTGCTGTACTCTAGAAATCTTCTATGTGTGTATAAAACATTTTTCATTGCTCCTTCCAGCCTAACCTCTCCACAGTGGTCCTGTTCAGCAGCCTGCCTTAGACCATCTTTAATCCCGAGAAACAAAAGACACAATGTCCGAATCTACAGCTGTTTTCTGTCACAATGCTCATGTCAGGGGTCACGACCTTTCTCTCATAGCCATTCCACAAACCAATGACATCACCGTCCCAGCAGCCCGACCCACCCCCACCCCTCCTACCTCCTTTCCTCCTCGCTCACATTGTGTCATCTTTTCTCAACCATCTCCACTTATCTGATAATAATGATCTTGCACTCTTCGACAGCACTTGATTATACAATACGGAGTCCAGGAAAATGTCTGCGTCTTCTGTCATTGCGGCGAACCGGAATGAGTTTTCATTTCACCGCAGCTCCCTTGAATGCATCACACAGTTGCTGGAGAGAGCTGTCGGTTGACATGGCTTTGTTTTGCACTGAGGCTAAAGAGGCATGAGAAATGGTCTTATCTGAGTGCGCTGTTGGCCCTGTGTTTGCAGCGTCATGGTCCATTTCCACATGAAAACCACCGCGTCATGACAGCTACACTATGTCAGTGTAAACGTCTGATGTCAGCACAAGAGTCACTGAGACCAGAAAATATACTTCCAAACATTGTAATTACATTTATGGGCCAATGATCTTTCCATCTCTGTGCTATTTGGATGTAACAAAGTCCCTCTGTCATGGTATAGTATTATCACATTAACTTGACTGTAAAATATTTTATTGCTGCATAGCGTTTTTGTAGCCTAAAAATAGTGATACTATTTTCAAGTTTCGAACTATTTAGTCTCGTGCGTGATTATATTGTAATACTTTAGATATTACAATATAGCCATTAGTGTTAGCAACAGTATCTGTAATTCACATCAGTTTTATTGTGTATTTGTTCATTGTTTGTTCAGATGTTATTTTCTTAAAAATAACATTTTGGTTGTGATTCCTTTTTTTCATTTTTTCAAAAGTCAGTGAGAAAGATGTACTTTTTTGTCAATTCTGAATGTTATATCTTATATGTTTTTGGGTTTTTTTTTCAAACTTTTGCCTGAAGATGTCAGCAAAGATGATGCAGACAGTTTTGTGTAGATCAGAATAACTATATAAATCTTTGATAATTCATTCATTCATTTTTTCTTGTGGTTATTAGAATGTATAATTTTACATTGCATTATTTCTTCTATGAAAAAACACTGCATACCTGTTTAAAAATATATATATATATATATATACACACACACACACACACACACACACACACACACACACACACACAAACACACATTTTTTTATTACTTTCTTTACCTGGGTTGGGTTGACTTGGGTCAAACGTTTTGGATATCCTTCCACAAGCTTCTCACAATGGTTGGCAGGATTCCCATTGTCCATTCCTACAGAACTGGTGTAACTGAGCCAAGT
>KN486365.1:20247-49930 GCA_000787095.1 Periophthalmodon schlosseri | reverse complement strand
ATGTACTTCCATATTGTGAAACATTTCATCTTGATGAAATAACCCGGTGGCAGATCCTCGATTAGGAATGATACATGGTGGACCTTTAAACCTTAACTAATGCATTATTTTAGCACCTTTTTTGCATAATCATGATGATTTGGTGATTTTGATTTGATGATTTTGATGCAATGCTCCTGCTTCAAAGAAAATAGATTTATCATTAAATTCCCTGCCAGGCCAGTCTGTCTGTGTGAGGTCGTCAGGGTGACCTAGTGTCATAATATATTCTATATTAGTGTCAACTTCTAGGATGAGTCAACAGGAAGTTCTAGTTTACGTAGCAGTGCCCACGTATGTTTGAGTTTGTTAAGATGTTGTTTTTGTCAGCTCGGGGTGTAAAGAGCTGGAATGCTCCCTTTTAGAAATGTCTCCACAGCTGATGTTCCAGAGACGCAGAGGCCCAAAGTGCTGTAACGTCTCCCATGGGTGCAGCGCGACAGGTTAGTGAGAGCTCTGAGTCAAGAGCAGAAGCTGGAGGGCCTGTTTCTGAATGGAATTTGTCCATTTGGACCACTTTGTACTTTCACTGTGACACATTTTCCTCTGCTCCTTTGAATAAAACATTGTTCATTTTTTCCTGCCACAAAATATCTGTCTGCATACCAATGTTATTCATGTTATAAATATTAACTGCATTATAATGAGTTACATGTATTCAGTGCATATGGAAGTAATACAAAAAGTCAAACATAGCATGATTACCTGACCTGACTGGATGCCCATACTGTTTTCTATGGCCATATAAAAGTTTAAACTCATTTAAAAATATATATTACTTTTTTTAATAGAAAGAAACAGGATGAGCCTTGGGTAGAAGCTGGGTGGGCTTGTACCACAGGCTCTCCATGATAAAAGCACATTATAGATTTTGGAGATTATTTATTTCTTGCATTGGACCCTGAGTAAACACATATTCTTTACCCCTCCAAGGCAACACTCCTGGTAGCTCACTGATCTAGTAGACTTTTAAAAAACATTTCATTCCTCAGATTTGCCAATTATTCACAAGATGAGATAGGATTTTTGTAACAAATAACCAACCAATCATTTGTCAAGTTGGAACATGCCAGAGACCATTGATAATGACAAAAGAAACATATTTGGCAACAACAAATGAATTTTAATAAGAACAAAACATTCCTTCTACCAAGATTGAATTTTCTCACCGATTCAATCAAAACAATTCACCACATTCTCAAAAACGTGTATACATGTTGGAGCATAATCCACGCAGAAAGATTTGCAGTATAAATCACATTTTTGAGGACGAGGTGGGCTTAATGGGACAAACATGAGGAGCAATGATTCGTGTTTAAGTTTAATCCCTGAAGATATTTGCTGTACTTTTGCTTGTGTGAAAAAAGTACCAGGGCCTTCATCTGTTTGCATTTGCATTGACACATTTGGCGTACATATCTGCGGGCTATTATTCGCTCATATTCAGGGGTATGTCAAAAACTAGTGATCCGATATTACAAGTCATTATGGAGATTGTGTACTGCCTAAAAATAATATCTCTGAGGCTTTAGTGAAATATTTGAGTTAAAAAAAAAAAAAAAATGAAAAAAATAAAATCCTAAAAACACACTGCAATTTCCATTTTACATTTTACCTGAAGTCAAATCTGTCAAATATGGAAGAGGGAGGTGTGAATGATAAAAATAGTAACATCTGTGCTCATGGGATAAGCTGTCTGAATGCTGGCTTCTTGCACTTGATAACAAAGTGTAATTTCATGACTTTTGGCTGAAGGCAAAGTCATTGGATTGACTATAGAGAGCCATCCCAGTAGCCTTGTTTGTCACTGCTGCCCTTTGAGTCCCATTGCTCCTATAGCCGCGGGCCGTGTATTGTGTCACATTTTTAATCAATGAATAATAATTCCATTGGCTTAATATCGCCGCTCTTTTGGAAGTCGCAGCTCAACGTTTGGGAAATTGCTTTTGTAAATGACTTTTTTTGTATTTATGTAAATGCCACGCTTCTCCTATTTAAAGTTCCGACCTTTTTGAAAAGTAATATTCAAACAAAATGCTGCTTTTATATCTCACACGATCGCTTTGTGTCAGACATTTTGACGGAACTGGAAATACTGCACGCCTCGATCTAATTCGTTTCTATTCTCATATAAGCGATACATGCATTTTTTTTAACCAATCAGCTTTGTCCCGCTCTCTCGCGCCAACAAACTCCCGAATTCGCAGTGAAAGGTCAGATGGTGAATTAATAAAAAACACGGCACAGTCACTCCTGGCTTTAATAATGTCACTGTCTTAATTAACTCACCTATCTGCCGCGATGAACCCGCCTCCGCTTCACTGCAATACCTGCAACAAGGTTAAATCAAAGTGACACTGGGTTTACTGTATGACTGTGCCTGTCAGTCAGTGCCCGGGGCTGAGGACTTTGTTTCCCTGACAGCATTGTGTAAATATATAATAATCATTGAGCGCTACACAGTATGGGAGAAAGACTCATTTTAGATCAAATTTCAAAATGATCAAAGCATTATATAAGCTGGAGACTGACAATTAAACAGACAAATAACACTCTCACGTTGATAACTGATCAGTCAGTCAGTGTATGTTGTTACAGTGCTCTATTCTAGATGTTTTCTCCAATACTTAAAATGTGAAATTATGAAACATTTTGTTGATGCAATGCCCATATAAGAAGCAATCAAAATGTTAAAATAGTTGTAATAGGATAACTGCTAACAGCTGTCACTATTAGGTAATGTTAATTTAAACTTGCCCAACATATGCTGTAGTTTTAGCAGATGTTAGCAAGTCTGTTTTAGCGCCACCCTAACATTGTGAAGTGTATTTCTGCTGGATTTAAGCTACTGCAAAGTAGTAAACACCTCATTTGTCCAATAGAGGTTTTTCAATGCTCATCAAATGTGTACAACTAAAAATATTCTGTATTCTGTATGTTACCTTAAAGGGCCATAATATCATGTCCTTATGAGATGGTGTTTCATCATTTCAAAAGGTAAAACTAAATGATAAAAGTAAAGTCATAATTTATCTGTGTTGCTTTTGAAAGCTAATGCTTTATAACATGTACTACAGGTGTTGTTTTGCAGAAATTTCACCAGCGATGATTGCAGATCATGTAGCCTGATTGCACCAAATCAAGTGGCATTGACGATATTCAAAAACATGGTTATTTTGTATTTGTGTAATGTTCAAGTTGACAAACAAAAATTAAACTGACAATCTGGCAGTAAAAATATTATTTCTGTATTCAAAGATGATTCGAAGATCTTAAAACACTCTATTTTATTCACCATTAAATTGTTAAACGAATCACAAACAAATCAGGCCTAAGAGACTTGTCAGGTGAAATTAAAGACATAACATACAACATAAGAGTTTCTCAGAGGTTAACGCTCTTGTTTCATTGAAAATATATTCTGTGTGGAGGTTCCTCCAGGAGCTCTGGTTTTAGGGGCTCCTCTCCTGTCCGGACTTAAAAAGACTGAAAAAGAGATGCTCAACGGGTCAATACAGAGGTCATGCACAGTAGTGTGAACACACCCTTAACAGTTAAACAATACCAAGGCATTCCTCATTTACTTGAAGTTTTTACAAAGCCTTTATTGGTCATATTAACAGGCTATGTATTGATCCAAAGTATCACCAATAGTTCCTGTAACACATTTTAAGAACCACTGTCTCACCTCATTCATTCTCAAAGTGCCTGGAGTGACTGAAGCTGAGAGCAGTCACAGCTGAGTTCCTATAGCTACACATGGGATTAAGAAAACGCCTGGTATTTTAGCACAAACTTTTGGGCCCATGCATTATTAATCTGCTTAAATAATTTTGGATCTCCTTGAAGCGCAGATCCCAGAGCAAATGATTCAGTACAGCCTGAAGCCAAGCAGTTCATCTCATATCAGTGCAAATCTCACTCACTTTAAATTGGCAGTGCTAAACTTTGACCAGACAGTCACGCCACATTTTCTGCAAGTAGGTAATGGCTTGAAATAACCTTGCCCTCGTATCACTCTTTATTTTTCATTTGCGTCTTTGCTTTAAAGTCACTTCTCAGCTTCAACAAAGTAACTATTTGAATATTTTCACTCCTCCTTTCATGAGTGTGTGGCATACAGAGTGGATGACTAACTAAATAAAATGCTACATTAAATAAATAAAACCAATGCCACAGGGCATAGCCCAGAAAATAAATATGACTAACTAAGCAGGAAAAGGTCACAGGTTCATTAAGTGACTTGACAGAGACATTTTGTTTAAAAGTATAGCATGAAGTAGAAGTTGAACAGTCACATGACACATTTCCATATTGTAGGCAGGTTCAGGCTTCTGCACCTTTTTGGCACATTAACAGTCAAAATAATTATCATTAAACAGGGCGAATAAGTTGGGACATAAATGAAGACAAAAAGAGGCAGCTGGGTGCTCCATGTACCCTGGCTTCAACACAGCACTGACCACCTATAAAATGAATTGGGGTTAGCGTAGCCTACATTGTTAGTCTGGAGCTAGCGAGGGTGGCAGAACAGACTACACCTACCACATAGGCACAATGACCCAGCAGGCCATGACATAAAGTGGACGGGCGCATGTGACAGGGAGACTGACCGGACTGGACGGACTGACCACACCGCAAGAGCTACAGACCAAGAGCTGATTAGCTTAGTGACCTGGACCGCTAAAATAAACAATGTTGTGCTGCCTACTTTTTACAAAAGCACAACAGACACAGGTTTGATGGGAGCGAGGCACAGGGCTCTTGAGATCTATGGCACTAACAGATTAAATAAATTAGTAATTTAGTAGATAGTTTATTTAATTGAAGCCTGTGAGCTACCTGTAAACGGAACGTAGCAGCATACAGCAAGACCCAGAAGTGTGCGAGGTCAGAGGGCACAAGGCAAGAGGGAGTGCCCTTTTGTCGGCGACACCTGGTAGTAGAAAGCAGCAGGCGTGCACTGCTACAAGTGCACTTCAGTTTGAGGCACAAGGATTACAGACCCTGTACACTCTTTTTCCCCATGTATTTGAGCAAAATGTATCTTGCCCCAGTACATATATATTGTATAAGCAGCTCTTGAGGTCAAAATATGTCAGCTGCATACTGTCTGCATCTAATTATAAAGCATTTTATTGAAAATCAGGAAGTGCATATTAGCATGCTGGTTGTTGTTAGCTTTACCGTGACTGCAAAACTCCAATCTGCTCAGTGAAAGCTGTAAAAAGTGTGGTGAATAATTAGAATGCTCTGAATGCATAAGGTAAGTGAGGAATAACTTTAGACCACTGCAAACTGTTTAAAATGAACTAGTTCTGTTTTCACGTTTTTAAGACAGTAAAAATCAGGTGCAGCGCCTTTAAAGGACAGAGTTTTGTAATGTGTGTATTTTTGTATGTATTTTTCTGTTTCAAATTCTTAATATGCATGCTATGGCCTTATGTAATACTGATGACATACTGACCTGAAGCTAAGCCCTGTCCACATGTAGGTGGTGATTCTGAATATATTGCCCTTTCTGTACATTTTGGCTCAATGTATACATGCTAATACTTTTGACACTGTTTGCTCCTATAGACTGTGAACCAACCACAAATGTTTGAGATGAACCAGCCAAAAATAAAATAAAATAAATATGTAAATATGTTTAGATATACACATGTAGTTTATAGCCTCTGCATCAAATCAAAAAAGCAACCAGAAGAGAGTGAAATTAAACTTTTCGATCCTCAAACACCTTGCTCTGGTGTTTGGCTGTAAAAATACCTGTTTTATAAGTAAACAAAAAGTTGATGCATCATTATCTTAGCACATCATTTCTCACCTAATCTGCAAGTGCATTTTCTCTGAGGTGAGAGGACACTTACTTAGATTCTTATTCAAATGTCATCTGAAATTTGCTATTAGATTGATAATAGATAGACAGATTGGCAAAGGCGATGCTGACTTTATATTGCAAAAGAGACGCACTCAAGACTCTCAGGAAGGAGGTTGGGGGTTCTATCCTCAGACTACTAGACTCTGAGATATCTGAAGTGCCCAAGACCATCAAGACTCATCAGGTAAATGAACAGGTGCTCTGAGCTAAGTGATCCTGGAAGTGTGAGAATGTTTGGAAATCATTTGTCTCACTGTCATGGATCTTAGTTTTACTGTTTGAAAAGTTATAGTTACCGAGCTGGGTCCAGTCGCCCACCAGTCCTATTGTGAATCAGAAGAATGGATACTATTTCTACTCTTGAAACACTGATAGTCATTTGTCAGAAGTTCACAAAGACATCACTGACCTCTCAAGCACTGTATTTTTATTGCTGACAACTTGACTACATTCTCAAAATAATACTAGAACATACTGAATCTCTTACTCATCCCATTGTCTCCAAGCTGTAACAAGAGTACAGCTTGTTCTTCATTTTCATCCTTCAAACCATTTTCTGCAATTAAACCCAGCAGCACTCATTGTGTTTTGGTCTTGTTTGTCGCCTCTTGTGAGATCTGGCACTTTTGTACAATTTGGTTTCATTTCATCCAGCTGTAAGCGGAGACTCTATTTCATTTGCACTGAGTTCTGTCCATCAGCTACACACTCCGCACAGTTTGGTATTGTGGGCCCGTATCTTTGAGTATTCAGGATTTTGACACTTCTCAAATTTTTTACATCTTGTTTACACAGGCCCGTTGACAGAAATTTGGGCTCCCAGGGCTAGAAGCCTCACATAGCCCCCCCCTAATATAAGTGAATAGGGAGAGGGAACCTAAAACCCTGGGGCCCGGGACAACAGACCTCTTTGTCCCTTCCTGTCGACTCCCCTGTGTTTACATGTGTCTGTATAGGTCCATGCTGTCAATAATAAAGCAGAGAACATGCTTAAGGGAGAATCCATGTCCCATTTGGCTCTACTGAGAGTAAAGGTTACCAATACAGTGCTTGGAGGAGGATTGGGGAAACATTCAATGACACTTAAGTATGGAGCATGTTAGTAGAGAGTGTAAGGTTAGCCCTCCAGTTTGAAAAAAAGGTTAAAGAGGGGCTATTACACGTCTATGAGGTATTAACTGCTAACACATAATATATTTAGATCGTCATGTTAGCTTTTATTGTTTTGAAAATCCTATATTTGCCGAAAACAATGTATTAACATGTTTAATAAATTTCAGTTTCATTTTTGATGCTCTGAGTCTCCCCTCCCTTTGCTCTTTGTGGTAAGTCCCACCCATTTCAGAGCACTGTGACAATACAGTCAGTGTGCATCCTGCTAATGAAACTACTGCACATCATATCAGGTTTGTCAAGTTGTAGTGTAGAATTTTGTATCATGCTTTTGTATATTTATGAATTGTCATGTGAGAGCATGGATGCTTGTGGGCGGAGCATTGCACAGAATCTTACAGCTAACTGTAAGTGGGGTTCAAATAGGGCCTGGGAGAGATCGCTAATTTACTGAAACATGCATGGATGACAGAGAAAACCCCTTCAGGTATGTTTTTGATGAGGGAACGTTATAACATGATTTAACATAATACCCCCTCTTTAAAAATGTATGCATGTACAGCCGAAAGAAACAGAGCAACCACAACCCTGAATCCAGAAATGCTGGGACACATCATACAATTGAAATATTATTTATTAGATTATTATTGAATGAATGGATAGATAAATACCCATACTCATATATACATACGTTTTCAAAAATGTGTGTAAATGGTATAAATAACTCCAAAAACATTTGTGCAGACTTAAATAATTTAAATCAGGAAAGAAAACTAGAATGCCAAATAAACTTTATTTAGGGACAAGCCAAATAACAGAAAAAAGAACACTGTGGAATTACCCTTGGAGTTGGAGATTGTATTCTGCTGTTTTGTTGTTGGGCAAGACACTTCACCCATCATTTATGTGTTTGAGTAAGTATTTTGCATTGAGGATGAGGATTAAAGCACTAACGCCTTCTTGCAGAAATGAAAATATGAAAGGCCAGTGTCACACCTGCAACACGTTTCCCCGAGAACAAAATTTGGTTTTAAGAGATTTGCATTTTAATTCCCACTGTTGATCCACGCATCTGTTCTCTGTTCTTTTTGGCACCGGTTTTGCTTGACAT
The DNA here is from genome assembly GCA_000787095.1 of Periophthalmodon schlosseri. Taxonomy (NCBI): domain Eukaryota; kingdom Metazoa; phylum Chordata; class Actinopteri; order Gobiiformes; family Gobiidae; genus Periophthalmodon; species Periophthalmodon schlosseri. The sequence goes on along the minus strand of KN486365.1, from coordinate 41,786 downwards.
CCCAAAACAGCCTTGTTCCACGTTTGATGTTTGTCTGTGGGAAGCCCCTAGGAGCGCTGCCCCCTGCTGACCAGTAACGACATTAGAACGTGTTATCAGGCACATGCTCTGGTGTAATTACCCCACTCCCTTAGGGCAGACCTGGGCACTTGGCACTGCCCTCTTGTGTACACCAATAAACAGAGACCGCCTTTTAACGTTTGGAGCGCAGCCAGTGGTTGTGCTACAGCTGATAATGCAAGTCCAGTGTATAAGTCACCTCGCCAAACTACACTATCACCCAGTAGTTCACAAGTCTATAGGGAAATACACAGTCACAGTGGCAGCCTGTTATAGCATAGTCCACATCTGTACAATACATGCAGAGCAAACGGTAACAGGATAAACATGTAATAGGCTTATATAAATTGAATAAACAACACAATTATGGAGAGGACATTATGTGAGGCCATTTAAATAGATTATAATCGCAATCCTATTTTAATATAAGGGGATTACTGTGTAGAAGTCACAGTATTTTGAATGGCAGGTTTTGGTGGTGATAATATCTTGAATGCTATTTACTATGGGAAAAATACAAATCCACTTTATTTACATAGCACATTTTATTAAACATGCAACAGCTTCCAAAGTGCAGCAGAGTAAATGAGTGCTTCCGTATTCAGCCAGTTGTTATAGCAATAATTAAAATAAAGTAAAAATAAATACCAAATAAGAACCATATTACAGTGAAAATAGACAAAACAAACAAAATCAGTTCATATCTCATTATTGGGTTTAAAGGTCCTATATTATGCAAAATTGACTCTGTGAGCTTTAAGCCATGTTAGAATGTTGTGAATCTCATTAAAAACACACATGGAGTTGTGTTTTCTTTGTTTAAGTAATCCTGTATTATTCATCTGTCTGCATTTCCACAGCTCAAAATGCTTTGTTCCACGTTGTGATGTCATTAAGCAGTAGTTTTCAAGTTAACAGCTCCTTTTAGCTTTAGTTCAGTAGAGACTGGCAAGTCCAGGGCTGAAATTATCCAAATGATTCTAGTGAAGGTGTGTGGAGTTTAAAAACACAGTGAAGTATGCCCTGTATTAGCACATCACAAGGTGAGTGTTTTCTGTTTGAGAGAAGAACTCAGCTTAAATATGCAGGGTTTGTGTGTTAAACATGTGTGAATGAAACAAAACAAAACTCCATGTATGTTTGTGATGAGGAAACATTGTAACATAGATCAGAAAACAGTGTAATATGGGCCCTTCAATCTCACAATTTGAGCCAACTGTACACGCTCTGGTTTATCACAGGTGTATGCTGCTTCCTATAGAGGTAAATATGTTGTTTTATGTCATATAAAAGTGCTCATTTGTGTCTTTTGCCTATTATACAAAGACACTAATTTACATTTCTCATATTTGCCGATCGCAGGAGCAAACATGTCAGCTATGATCAAAAAGGTGAATCCTGACACAATCCTCTTTTGATGTCCATTTAAAACAGCACACCAGTGACAGCAGGCCTTCAACACACTGGTTTGTCCATAACAAACATGTTTTTGTGATCTGCAGCAGCAAAAATATCAATAAGATACAAAACATGATCAAAAGCAATGAGACCAGTTGTTCTTTTTGATGTGTAGAGCTTCATTAAAGATGGCAAGCCCTCAAGACACTAGGAATCCTCTGTATGAATAAGGTGGATTCAACCAAATCATTTTAGAAATTTAGTTTGATCTAAATAGCTTTAACTACTAACATGTTGCAAAATAAAAATAGTCTGCTTAGGATGGAATTTAGCAGATACGTTTTCTTATATTTCTCATATGATTGGCCTAAAATATATGTATGTGTTTGTAGATTGCAAAGAACAAAGAACAAAATTGTACAGATCGGCAGGTTTGGGCGTTTCTTTTGGTATTATGCAAATTTGCACATTGATGCTGGCATGCCCCTAAGACACTGATTATTTTTTCATGATATTATATGAACACATCTCATTGAATTTCACAAAAAATGGGTATTCCATTTTGAGTGTGCTTGATTTTGGCACTGGAACATGTCATTTAAATAGGTTTGGTAAGTCTAACAGCAGTGTATGTGAACAGATGTACTTCTATGTGTCTTCTTTGAGTTCAACGCACATTTAGAGTTGAGTGTTTATTACTTTTACAGAATAATTTAAATTGATTTCATTTTATAATGTATTGACCTTATTCCACCCCGCCCACTTTTTCCTCTAAATGCTCCAAACTGTGTTCTCATTGTGGTGGCACTTCTGGTTAAGCGGGAATCCCATTCATTTCAATGGGGAATTTGAGAAATGTTTCGCCTCAAAAATATGATATAAAGTAGGTTGATTTGTGTAAATTGTCAAATTCTCATGTGAACCAACAAGTCAACACTGAACTGATTCTCTGGAGGCTTTAAAACACCTTTGTAGTCCGTATAGAACTTATTTTCTGTCAAGATCGGCAGCTCCATGCAAAATAATATAACCCAATGATGACGGTGGCACCCACAGCGACTTCCGGAATAAGGTGAATAGACTTAAGTGCACAGAGAAAAAAAGACAATCTGCAATAAGTATAATATATACACCAGAGGATTGTAATTCCAGCACAACTCTATAAGTTTCCTTTTGAAATGATTCTCTCTAGAACAGCCCACAGATCGACCAGTGCACCTCAGAGCTCAAAGTGAATGCCGACACATTTCCCGGTGCACAATAGATGTAGAATAAACTGGAGGCACACACAGATATGAGCACAGCTGGATGAGCGGCAGATGGTCGCGGTGTATATCTCGCTCCTGCATACCAGCCTCATCCTCCATTCAGATTTTACACTCATGTCTAATTAGGAACAGCTCTTTCTCTCCACTCATTATCAGTGTTTGACCTTTTGCTTGGGCTGTTTGAGAAGCCGAGCGGCCGTCGATGGGTGGTCCGCGATAATAACTCGTCATTTAGCTCATCGCGTGCTGATTAAATAAGATAGGCCCGTGCCAGCAGCCTGTTGTTCCCAAGAGGCTGCCTATCCAGTGGAGCACCTAAGTGTAAGATACTTGGAGAACAATAAAGTGTGCAGAAAGTGAAGAAAGCTGCGACAACACCAGATCAAACAGTCTCTGGGCTTATACTGCCACTTTTCCCCTCGTTCAAATTTTACCAAGTCTCTTTTATGCAAAGTCTCATTGGCATGAATTAATAATAGGACTTCAAACAGATGCAAATACATTGTGCTGTGTCCTCTGCTCTGACAATCGCAGAGGTGTGTAGGCGCCTCTATCTGAATCTGTTGTTGTGATTAATTCTCCCAGGAACACTGCTCCTCTGCCGAAACAGGACTCACGCGGCCTTTTGTACCTCCAACTTTTGTGGACTGTATTTACATAATGTATATTGATCCCTGGGACACTGCAGAACAACTTGAGAGCTGTGTTGGTGCAGTGAATAAAACGAGTTTTATTTAAGAGAATCTTAATGTAGCAGCCACTCAGATACAGTAAACACAGACTTAAGCATCTACAGTAAGTAAGCCAGCTGAAAGTGAGTCTTGTACAGCAGATCTGTGTGGGCTGCCATAGTATTCATAAATATGCTTTTCTCAACAGGTTGGTTTTGTGCAGGAGTTGGTTGCATGGGGAGAGAAGGCCAAGGGATCTCCAGTATTTGGGCAGCTGACAGCTGTGAGCCTCAGAGTCAGAGTCTTGAAATGGGAGTGGGAGTCAGTGGCGTTTGAAATGCAATGAGGTGCGTTTGAAACGCGCTGCTGTCACAGGTACGCCGCAGCCGAGCGGGTACAGCGCTGATAAAAGGAGAAGAAGAGAAGTGGCCCAGCTTTAGGTGGCATGTGCTATCTGAGGCTTTTTGCACCAAAAGCACTCAGCACTGCACACTTAAACACAAAGGCTCCCAAATATACACTTTGATCCATACGGGATCGTCCTGAGGTTTGAGGTGCTCAGAGAGGCTTCTTTCTGCTGCATTTTGGGACCAAAGAGGGCACACCTGTTTTGATGAAAGGGCCTATATGTCAGATTTTTAGGAAACAAAAATCATCAAAGTTATACCATAGAAATGTTTACATGGACATGCTGTTTTTTAAAGGAAGTGTACTTGCTATTTCAACCCAATCATTATTTAATATACAGTACTAGTTACCAAACAAATTTCTAAGGTCCTACACTCCCTCGCACCACCACCGTTAAAGGAGTACATTAAATATAAAGATAATTTAGCAAGAACCACATGAGCCACCACCAGAGATCCCCACTGATCCCCCACAGACGGACCACCTTTGGTCAGAATGATCTGTCCAAGGTGGGAACCTGTGGAATAGTCTCCCGGTAAACCTGAGAGAATGTCCCACGTACAGTTCTTTTAAAGCTCAAATAAAAAACTGGTTATGATCAAACCAAACATGCATCATTTATAGTGGCAATGTGATTTTACCTTTTTGGCATGTATGGGTAAAATATGAAGGGGGTGGGTATAAAATGTAGGTGTCTTGAATGGGTGGCCAAGCTGATGGACATAATAGGGACTGTGTAATGAATGGAATGTGCAATGTGTGTAATGTGCAATGAGTGGGTGGAATGTGCAACGAGTGGAATGTGCAACTATGGGAACTGTGCAATGAGTGTTGTGTGCTATTTTTATTTTGACCCTTTTGTGACCCCAGTCCTTGGGACAACGGATGGAAATTAGCCTTTGGCTATAATCCAGTGTGTTTACATTCATGTTGTATCATGTCTGTTCATTAACACACATTGTCTCAACCAAATAAATAAATAAATAAAATAAAAATAAAAAATAAAATAAACTATGTAAAACTTTTTTTTTTAAAGTCCAGTCTCTAAAAACCCAAAACATTACATTTGATACACTGAGTAATTGTTCCTATTCCCTCTTTATACTATTTCTATATTTCACTCTGTACCTGTGAATGATCTGAACGTAAAAATGCACACAGCACATTAAACAAAACCTAATTGAGTCACCAAGGTGATAGTGACTGCTCCTGACGCGCTCCACACTTGCATAGTGCCAGGATAAAGATATGCTTTATAAATCAATAATTCCTCTGTCACGTGCTTCAGCGCTGTGATGTCCTCCCTTATATCCTCCCCCTGTGTCCTCTGCCGAGATCTAAAACTCACTCTAGTGAACGTCAGTGTATGGCTGCTCCAAATATTACTGTCTTTCAAATCCCTTCAGTTTATACACGTGGATTTATGTTGAATTTATGAATGTCGTGCCCTTTGAGGAAGATGACTAATTACCAGAGAAAGGAGGACGTGTCAAGGATGTGCGGCTACGAAGTCGTTTCATCTGTCAACACTTTGAAAACTGGTTCAACATCAGGACCATATTAGGAGGCCTACTGTCTGATTAATCAATAGAAAAACTCCACTTGCCTGATGCTGATCTGTGTTAGCTGTTCCACCATGTTGGAAATTGATGAGTCTTTGAAAAGGACAGACTTTGAAATTTGAACATCAAAAAGTGTGCTGAAATTCAATGTCAGTGTTCATTTTTTGGAAATATTTTCCAACGTTCATAACATTCCTAGTGACTATTCATGGGTTTCAGTTTCCTGTTATAGGCAACATTTTAAGGACTACAGAATGTAATTTTAACCTGCAAATCTCTATGGCAACAGTTCTAATTAATCATAATTCTAAGACCAATGGATCAATGTACACATTAGTCCAGTGAGGTTCATCTGGTCTTCCGTTCATTTATTTTAATAGATTTTTTTTTCCAGACCAAGGTTTAGTTTGTTTTCATACCTGACAGGCTTTGGTGCTGTCTTCCTACCGGTGGAGGCAGGACGACAGCGCCATCTGCAGTCCGACTTCAGGACAGTATCCCAGGTGTGTGAGAGTAAAAAAGCCCCCTCGTCCCGGTTTAAAGTCCCGTAGGCATGTTTCTGTATTTCGATTGCCTCCTTAATCCAACAACAACAACAAGCATCGTCGCTGGGTTAAAGAGGCAATCACAATACGGAAACGGGCCCACCTGCGATACCTGAAGAAGTCAGACTGCATATGGTGCTGTCGCCCTGCCTCCACCGGTAGGAAGACAGCACCGAAACATGTTTAAACCACTAGTGAGCAGTTGAAACTGTAGGTATGAAAACAAACTGAAAAAATTATCTATTAAAATATGTACACATTAATTGCATCTGCAGTGCATTGCCACCTAAGGCCTGGTTTGGCTAGATTTGTTTAATGTGAAAATGAAAATATAGCATGATCTGTTTTGAAGGAGATAAATATATATGAAATATTGGATAATGGAAGCTTGAAATCCGGGATTGGTGCAGGTGGGTTGATGGCAGGGATGTCATTTGCTTGCAGGGAAATGTAAAATAAAATCTGGAAGAATTTATGGCCTGTGCAGCGGAAAGGTCATCGCGTTGTCATTAAAAAAAGAGGGAGAGAGATTTCAATAAATGGCTGCTGTCTTGTATAGAGCTGAGTGCAGAGGAGAGAGGAGAGGAGGCGGCAGTGATGGAGCACAGCCCGCCGGTTAAAGAATACCCCCGTTAACTCTTAAGACCCCCGGAGAGGTGCAGCAAGCCACCGCTGGGTATAGCACAAAGCTCGGGATCTAGTGCTGCCAGCGGTGTATTGTTGACGCCATTGATCCGAGGTACCTCATTAGACGATATGAGGACACCCTGCGGCGGCGTCCACCACCAGAGGGCGATGGTGAGAGTGGGGTGGGGCAGCAGAGAGGGAGTGGAGGAGGTAGAGAGAGAGAAAACTGAAGTATGGGACTGTGGGGTGTTGTTGATTTGACTCACTGGCAGCACGATGGTTTAATGGTTTGCTCTGTTGTCTGTGAAAACAAAACACAAAAATACTGCTGAAAGGAAGGCTGTTTTGGAATCAGTTGTTTGCAGTAGTAAAGGATAAGCTGTCTATTAAGTAAACACAATTGAAAACGACAGTAACTCAGTTGGTAGCATAAACTGAATAAAGAAGTGGACTAAGGGAGTGTGACATCACCCATAGTGTTCGGCTCCAGTCAAATGAAGCTCTTCGATGCTAGAGCAGTTATAGGTGTGAATTTGGAGCCAAGTTCCATATTAGGAATTCCAACCGCGAGTATCAACCAAAAAGCCAATCCGGACTGAGACTGTTGAAGCTAACACCCCTTCCCACCCACACCGCTGGTTTAATAGTGAGTGGGCGCTTAGCAACACTGTCAATCAAACGTGTTGCTAACGCTAGCGGGGGCGACTTCGGGGAAAGAAGACGTCTGATTTGTCTGTTATTATGCTCATATCCAGAGTTACAGACACAATAGCAAAAAAAAAAAATGCCAGGGTCATGTAAAGCGGGTCCGTACGAACATTTCAAGATCAAAATGACGAGCCTGACAGCAGCAGTTACAGAAGGGGGGCCATGACGAGCCTGACAGCAGCAGTTACAGAGAGAGGGGCCACAGTTTTCCAATGGAAAATGAGTCAGTGGAGCTGGAAGTGCGCCCATGATCACTTCCTATTCGAAACGCAGGGGCTAGCAGGTTAGCTATGTCCATTTATATATAAAGTCTATGGTTGGTAGAGTGTCCACTGATCTGAAGGTTGGCAGTTTGAATCCTGCTCTCGACATAAACATTATTGCTTGTGTGGTCAGATCCACTGACCTGCCAGTGGGATTCTAGCTCCCACAGATGAAGGCTGTTGTTGTGTCCTTGGGCAAGACATTTAATCCACCTCGCCCCTAGTGTCTGTGTACACTGGTGTGTGAATGGGTGAGTGGTTCCTTGATGTAAAGCTCTTTGAGTGAAGTCGGTCTGGCTAGGTTATCCAGCAGCTCATATAGTTACAACGAATGGCTTTTCTGGTGGAGGATCTGCCACCTTCTTGCTTTGAAATGTATCACACTGACATAAAACTCATTTATCTCCATGGAGGCAAAGAGGTGACACTGTCAATTCAAGTATGTCTTTTTGTAGCAATTAACACCTGTAATTGTATTATGCAAGATAGCCATACTGTGTTGGATTAATGGCCAGCCAAAATGGAATAGTTAACTTACAATTTTCTTTTAGTCAGACAGCTTATTAGTGAGATGTATTTACCTGATAGATGACACGTCACCGCTCAGACCGGTGACAGTTTTGAGGACGGCCTGCAGCTAGCAGCCCAAACGTGTCAAGGTAAATACATCTCACAAATAAGTTGTCTAAAGAAAATAAGAAGTAAACTATTGTAACATGAAAACAAGATGAAGGCTTCAAAAGCAATAAAAAAATCAAATGCATGGACAAAGTCAGTTGGTTTATTAACCCTCCACCAGAAAACGCACACAGAGCACAGGTGAGTTTAACAGATGCGCTTTATGATGTTAACCATAGTGGTGTTGTTTTAAGTATGTACTGATTGTGTTGGGGGTAGTTTTAGTTGGGATCTCATTCACTTGTGTATTATTCCTGGTTTTGTGCAGGTTGGATTTGAATTTTAGACTTTTTCTTTTTTGTTGTTCGATTACTTTGTCTTAATTTATGCATAATCTAATTCCCACTAACAGCAGTAAAGCCAAAAGTACTTTAAGTTTTATAGTATAGGAAGTACAAGGGGCTATATTGTAACGGTACACTTTTCAGAATGTGGGTTTTCCAGTATCTTCTGACCTATCTGAATGTGCAAATTACATAAAAATCCCTTTACAGTGCAATAAAGGGGAAATAAGGAAAGAAAAGCACATTTGGAGAGTTTAGCTGATAATTGTTGGTTTCTAGTTACACCTTACAACCCTGTGTTCTTCAGTGGGAGAATTGATCAGAGGCCGATCGATCACAGCCTAACAGCAGTGTGGGGAGCAGAAAAACTGTGTGGGCTTCGCTCCGTCCATGTAACAGACCAAATAACGCTGTGGAAAACGGCCTCCAGCTGTGAAGTGAAGTAGTGCACAATGCCCAAAATCCAATATTACAGCTCGGGCTTGGGGAGCATTAGGGCGCGGAGGCATTAGGGGTCTATCTCCTGTCTCACCACAGAGCCAAGCAGAGAAAGTGTGATGTATCCAGAGCTGAGAGGGTTTCCACAGATGTGTCACATGTGGAAAATGAAGGTAAAGTAAAATAAACATTCTGGGATTAAATAAATACATCGAGTAAAAGTACACTGTAGTCATTACTCATATACTCCTTACTCGGTGGTGAAAAACTGTTGCCTCAGCTGCCCTGGGGCAAACTGGCAGAAGCGAGAAATCTGCATCATCTGTCTCTTGAACCTACACTCACGCACACACACCACATTCGTACCAGGCAGCACAACAACAGAACTCAGTGCGTGCGGGAGTAAAACTGACCTCTGACCTTTGGGTTGGTGGAAGAGTGCTCTAACCACTTAGCTACTGTCGCCCCAAGTAACAGGAAGTATTCAATTCAATTTGATTTATATAGCACATTTGAACACAACTTCAGCTGCTCAAAGTGCTTCACACAAAAAGTCAACAAAAAACACCACGATATCGTGTGTAGCTAGTGTTAAATGCCAGGGAGAAGAGGTGGGTTTTCAGTTTAGTCTTAAACTGTGTTAGTTAAGACTGAGAGGATCTGGCAGGGAGAGGGAGGCTGTTCCATAGTCTGGGTGCTGTATATAATGTATAGAGAATATGTTCAAATATTATAGTGGGTCAATTTACAATTAAAAGAAACATAAAGGCTTATTCACTAACCAAACAGATCATGGTGTAAGAATAGCTTTTGAGATCAAGACACTACATCTGAAAAGTGTAGCACCAAAAGCTTACCAAACTAAGTATACATAGAAATTTCATGTAAAGAATCCCATTGGTTTTGAATCTAAGAATATCAGGTATTTACAATAATTATTAAAATGAACTTACATGTATATTTGTGGCAATAAATAAATAAATAAATAAACAATGCACACATGTTGACTATAGTGTCCTCAGATAACAGCAGTGTTTCCTCAAAATCAGAAGAAAAAAAAACAACAAAAAAAACAAAATACAAATCAAGACACAATCGAGTCAAAAGAGTCATTTTCACACGTTACAGATGTGCAGTGCTGGTGATCAGCTCTGTGTATAAGTGAGAGAAGCAGAAGAGAGAGATCAGCACCACGGACAGCTCTTCATCACAATAATCCTCACTAGACTCCATCTTAGCATTCACCAGAGCAACAGTAGCTCTCTCCCTCTGCACTTTTATGAAGAAGAGGCTCTAAATCCACCCTCTCACAGCTGTGTCTCCATGTAGTCCAAATAGGCCAGGAGTAATTGGATCAGGAAGTACGCTAGCATGAAGAAAACAGGCTTCCTATTTATTTGTACTGACAATTTGGGCATATGACATCTGTCTGATTAGTTAACAAGAGTCTAATGGGATTTAATGTATTCCTATGAGACGATATCAAACGTAATGAAATTCACTTGGACTTGAACTGGTAATCTTCAGTGACGTGTGTTATCTAATCATTTTAACTGGGTTTACTAGCCCACGGAATATGCAAACTTTTTAAGAATAGAGGTATTATTAAGAACTGAACAGAGAGTTGAAGGTTTTCCATCTTCATCCCGCCAGCCAAAACAAGCTGAAGGATAGTAACAAAGTTTTCCAAAAAAATCCCAAATGGATGAGTAATGACTCCTTTGTAACATGGAACAGTCCTTTCTGAATTATGTTCAAGGTAGGAATGTATTCATGATTACTGAGAACGCAATAACAAAAAATACTGCAATCACACAATTTAATAAACTACTTTGTCTATATGTAACCAGCTTTAAGAAATAAACAGCAACATTAATGTGACTTAGAACACTATAGATTTTAAATACAGTGTTTCGTGATGGACTTTCAAACTTCTTATGATTATATTGTTACATAATAATCATGATCACTGATGAACCTTGACAAACACAGAGGATAGTGTTGCTCTAATGATGGATGAATACTGTAAGTGAATAGATGTCAATACGTGTTTGTCTATTTCAGCACTTTGCATTGCTTTTAGTGTTCAGGAAGTGAACCATGTGGTTATTTAGAGGTTAGCCAAAACCTAATGGAAAAGCAGGAAAATCTGAGCTGCTCTATATGGACTTACAATATATAGTTGGCACAATTAGTTGGCCTACATATATTTTGTGATGTAAAAGCATTTCTTGCAGAATAGCATGCAGTTGTTGTTGTTGTTTTCAATTCCCTTAGCAACATAACAACAATTGAGACTCCAGTTTACAAAATAATAGAGTTATCATTTTACTAATGCAAGTTGTGAATACTATCCACAAAACATGTTCCAATTGCATCTATCTCTCAAATTACATAATGACACACAATGGCACTTGTATGACAAACATGTAAATGTCAAGATTGTCGTGGTCAGGAAGTGTGAACTGCAGGACTTAAAGATCACAGAACAGTGTCAGGGCTTGTGTGACATGGAGACAGAGATGACTAAAGCCTTCACACTGGGTTTAGCCACATTCAAGAACTACATGAGTCACAGCTGAACAAAGGACATCCAACCTGCAGTATAGAACTTAAAAAACAAAATCTTTATATAGGCAAATTGTCTGCTGCTTCTTTTAGTTCTCAAAATACATCTGTTTAAAGTGGCACCCTGTATGTTTTCAGGTGAAGGCTGCACAGCCTCCTATTCTCCATGGAGATGTTATTGTTTTGCCTTGAATGTTCCACAAATGGCCTAAAAAGTTGACAGTCCCCATGGAGATAAACGTGTAACTCTACCAAACCAAGTATTTTGGCAATAAAAATGCCTGTAATTGAATAAATGAAAGAACAAGTTAATGCCATACTGTGGAACATTCTAGGCAAAACAACATAATTTTCATGAGACAAGCAACAGAACCACCACAAGAAACCTTACATAGAGCACCTTAAACTTCTACTATTATTTTTGTGACAATATTGAATTGTAGTTCTAGTCCATGCTTGTTTCTAAAATGTGCCAAACTAAATAACAGTTATGCTCACGCTAAAACTTTCTGGAACATGTGATTTTTAGTAAATGGAATCAGACATGTCCAAGCTGGCCTGGTTCACCATGTTCCAGAGCTCTGGGCTTTTTTATAATGGAGAACAAGTCTCTGGCACTGGGAGGAGGAGAAAACACAAGTTGTTCAATTTGGCTGCTTTGGTCAGTTTTGTTTGTGATCAGCTTTGAATGTTCAAAATCTTTTAATTACTTTTAACAATTTTTATATTTCAGGTTGGTCTATTTTACTGTGCGATGAAATGTATGACACCAGAATTTCCCATTTTTGGGGATTTAGTATAAAGTATGTAAAAGTAATTACAATATAGCTAAAAAATTGACACAATAGTAAATGGTCACATTTTTATATAGCGCTTTTTCACCTTCAAAGCACTTTCCATCAAGGACCCACTCACCCAGTCACACACACATTCCTACACCAGTGTATGCAGACACTGCGGGCGAAGAGAGTTAAGTGCCGTGCCCAATGTCATAACGACAGCATTCATCTGTGGGAGCTGCAATCGCACTGCCAACCTGGGTCAGTGGACAAACACTACCAACAGAGCTACTGTCACCCCCAATCTAAACAACATGATGATCACGTTCTTCATATTATAATTTTGTGTTTAGATTCTCAAGACAATTATCCAACCTAATACATTTCGGTTGCCAGTTTCAATGCTGAAATCCAGTTGGTTTAAACCTAAAAAGACTCTCTTTGCTCTGAATCCTGACTTCCTAAACCCAACACCTCCAGCTAATCATTAATCAGTGCTAGTGCAGCCACAGTCAGGGGATTCTGGGGGTTCTGAGCCCTTACATGAGGCATGGCCTGTCCATATACTGTGAATGAGAAAAACTTGTCTGTGTCCTCTGTATATACAGGTTAAGACACTAGCAACCCAAGTTCAGTAGTGATTGTAGTTATTTTTTTAAAAGTAGGACTACACACTGTACCTTTACGAAATGAGCCACACAGACCCTTGTGCAGATCTGTAACTAAGATGTACCTATTAGGAGAATACGTCTGCTTGAGTTAGTAAAACGTTATATAATCTTACCTGAGTCCTATACGTTCTTTTCTTGTCTTAGTTCACAAAAGCCTGAATGTGTCTTTCTTATAGCAAGGCCAGACGTTCCCTTCAGTCTCCTCCTTGCGTGTTGCCTTTACAATGCAGTGATAGAAGAAATGACAGTGAAACAGAGTGACGTTTCAAACTGTAGCGATGAGCCAGTTGTCAGGGAGACGTGTCAGGAAGAAGATGAACTGAGCTTTAAAAAACACCTTTTAACCAACCGCTGGAGGTGCCGCACGGCTGCTATTAGGGCACCGCAGGCAAACAGGAAGTCTTAATAAGTCACTGTTCTGAGCACACAAGGGGCTAACAGACAGACAGAGAGGGAGGGAGAGAGAGAGAGAGAAAAAGAGTCAGAGAGAGAGATCGAAATGTACCACAGTCAGGCCTGTCATAAAGCGATGGTGTGAGGTCAGGGAGAGGTCAACGTGAATTCTACAGTAAGCATAGATAAGCCAATCGATAGTTTCTTCTATGTAAAATGTGTTTGTGTGGAATGGTATTACACTTCTTATAAGATGCATACTTTATAATGACATTTATCACACACTAATCATCTTTCTGTTGACTTTAGTGCATTTTGTGGGTTTTGTAAATCAGATTTTTTCTTCTTCTTCTTCTTCACTTATTGGCTTGCTAAATGTGACTCTAAATAAACTAACTCAGACTTGTAAACAAATACACATATAACTAACAAATAAAACTGCCCCACCAGTGTTTGAACTTTAATTTGTATTTTTGTAAGGTGGAGGTAGCTGGAATGCTGTAGTAACCATGGACCACAAGTACTCAAACTGTTGCTAGGTTTCAGATGACATCACAACATTCTATAGGCCAATAATATTTAATACAGACTAAATTGAATATTGTTCAAATGCAGATTTTTGTTGTAATGCAGTGAGCTCTTGGGTTTAGTCACTAATAGAAATGACCAGGTTCAACATGTGTGAATTTACCTTTTGGATATTTCATGGCAAAGTACAATGTAATCAATAGGGAAATCTGGCTCTTGCCCCCCATCTGAGAGTATGATATAATCACATTCTAGGATCTGAAAAGCACCAATAGGACAGCTTCACCTGCAGTAAAGAGGATATGAAAATACCAGAGCAGCTTTGTCAGATCCACCCTAGAGGCAGGTAGCAATAGCTTACATTTAATCAAGTACACACACCCATATACATATACTGAGGTCCATCTACACTCAAACTCTGCCTGTTTAAACCTGCTACTTCCTCCACTCCCTGCCACTTCCTCAGTTTTTCTTCTGCTTGTGGCGCCTTCTGAAGATTGTAATTTCAAACGTTTTAAATTTTTTCCTGGACTTGGTAACTTTTTGGTAACTTTGCTTTGCTTCCTGGCTATTTCCAATTTCACCTGGTCTCCAAGCGGCTCCTGCTCCTCCAGACCACCCCCTGCCCACTCTCCCCGGTTCATGTCCACCTGTAAAATAAATCTGTAAACCTTTACTTGTGTTGGGTTCTGCTTTTGGGTCCAGAGCCTGCAGATTGTAACAGTTACATTTTCAAATCGAAAATCACTTTATTTATCCGTGAGGAACATCATTTGCAGACAGAGCGCCAGCACAAATAGGGACACAACACGTCCAACCAGAAAATAAGCACATCCATCATAACATAATATAATAAATAGAACAATAAAAAAATCACAAATCTCGCACTGCCTCAGCACAGAGCAGACCACGCTGTGTCTTAATCATCAGTTAGCAGCAGATTGATGTGAGGAGGAAGCTGGATGTGGTCTTCTTCTGAGTCCTGAGTAGGAGGCAGTGTACCGTATCGTTTACTTCTCTGAGTATGTTCCAGACACCATATTTTTTACTCCTACTTGGATATATTTTACAGTGTAACAGTATACTACTCTTACTTTATGATGACAAGATAAAATCCTGAATATTTCTTGCGCCACTCCCTCGGATATGATTTCGTTTTTTTCTCATGTTTCCAATTTTCTGGTTTATCAGATTGCATATTTATTATCTGCTCAATTAATTTAAAGGCGCTGTATCTTATTTTCAGTTTGTAAAAATGTGATAAACAGATCTAGTTCATTTTAAAAAGTTTGCAGTGCTCCCAAGTTATTCCAAGCATCCTAATTATTCACAGCAATGAATTTATAAGCATTTTTCACAGCTTCCAGAGACCAGAGCAGAGTTTTGCTGCCATGGTAAAGCTAACGACAACTAGTATGCTAATGTGCACTTCCTAATTATTTGACTCAAGTGCTGCTTATGCAATATATCTGCATTGGGGCAAAACATACATACTCCAGTGTTACATTTAGACAGCTACTCTGACAATTACTCTTACTTGAGTTGTTTCTTCATATACCTGTCATGGATCCTTGTTTTGTTTCATTGTTTTCCAAGTTTTCTTATTTCCATTATTATTTTTTTTACTTTGTTCTTGGTGTTTTATTTTATCTCTTATGTGTTTTAGTTTACTTCCTGTCTGCTGAATGCTCGCCCCGCCCTAATGTGTTTCATCTGTTCCTTGTTTCCTGATGTATTGTCTTTGTTTGCTGGTCATTATCAGTGCCCTGTCCAGATATGTGGGTTCCCTGCTGCCTCTAAGTTTATTCAATTTTCAATTCTTCTTCATATTATTCTAGTTTTTTTTGCACTATTTTGGACTTTTTTATTTTACGCTTGTCTTGCATTTTTTAAAGTATCATTATTTAGCAGTTTTGCATCTTGGATCTTTCTTTTCATTACTTCCATGTGAAAATACCTTTACTTTTTAACACCTATACTAAATACTTGAAGAACCATTAATGTGTACAATTCTACTTGAGTAATATTACTTTGAAGTACTTGGCAATTTTTGACTACTCTGACACCTCAGATTCTCTTCAACAGTATCTTAAATTTCATAGTTTAGCCTGTTGCAGCTAATCTTCCACAGAGCCGACTCGGCATGCCCTCTCGCCACTGGGATGGTGCACACAATGGTAACTTCAAGATCAGAAAAACACATTTTTATCAAACAGGTTCAGACGTGAAGACTATTTTCCTCCCTCTTTTTCTCCACCCTCGGATCGTTTCATCTTTTGGCCCCAAAACCGCTGGACTGGAGCCTCCATTTACAGAGCTCCAGTGATGAAACTGATGGAAAGTGCCAAATCCCATTGTTGATAAAAGATGTATACTGCCGTGTTGTGTTGGGGATATTGCGAGACGGGCTGAAAGGCGAGACAGACTGAAGCGGCTGTCAGAATGGTTGTTTGTAGCCCCACGCGTCCCCGGCTTTGGGGAAATAATAAAGTGCATCATTAGGACCCCTGTCATTCACTATATTGTTTTGGAGAAGCTGTCGACAGATTGAGAATGGGCACAACGCAGCAGCAAAGAGAGAGAGTGAGAGAAAGGGGGATGGAAAGAAGGAGAGGGGGAGGGGAGGGAAGGCAGGGGTCAGTGTAATTAAGCAACTCATTTAGTAAAGAAAACACATTCATGAAACGATGCACAGGTGTATTTAAATAAACAAGACCCGGAGGAGCGCGCATTAGCATAGAATTCAATATACTACCATAAAGACTATTTACCACTGCTTCTCTACACTACAGTATGATTCGTTGTCACACCTAATCATAATTCATTTAGACTTGTGACTTCCCAAGTTGAATATTTGCAGTTTGTCTAATAGGCTGACATATTAAACCTGGATGTGCAGATGGATGATTTGGCTGCAGCCCAGCTCATTTCCCAATGTCCACGTGCTTCCATCCTTGGCATAAAGATACAAACTACTACAAAGAGTGAAATGGGTGAACCGCCATATTAGAAAAAAATGTTGAATGGAATTAATGAAACATTTATACAGTGTTAGTGGAGTGGGCATACCTTTTTTGTTCCCACTTAGCAACTGAGTAGGCAGTGAGCTATTTGCAACAATTTACATGGAGTGGGCAATTGACACTTCAGGGCTATGACTTGTGATTAGCTGGCCATTTTCTTAAACTTTAGTACCCAGTATGTAACACTTTTTGTGCCAAAAAAGTATACTTCAATGAAAGAATATTTAGTTTTCAATTTAGTTGTGTTTATTGCACATAAACACAGAAAAGCGTGCGTCCTTACTGGACATGTTGGTCATGTTGTTCCTTTGGCTATAATATTCCACAGTATGGCATAAAACATCTATCTCCATGGAGACATATGGCTTTAACTTTCTATTGGAAAGTTGGAATGATTTGGTGGAATCATGCAGGTGACATGCCACCTCCAGAAAGTTACATACTGTACTTTTAAGGTAAGGTACTGCTCTCATAAGCTATTTCAGTCTATTGTTCAGTTTCATGTGTTTTTGTGCAGTTCTCAAAGACAAGACTGGAGCACCTTACAATTGTAGACCAGGTTAATTACATCTCTTTTTAGTTTGTGAGAAGTTAATAACATGGTTACATTTACTTATTTGCATGGCTTAACATTTAATATCAAATGAAGCTATCAAAATGCATTTGTGGGAAAATTTAACAAATACTGCATCTTGATAGGCCCACGTGTCAGTAAATGTATAATTAGCACGGTTTGTTCATTGTTGATAGAGCCGCGGTCGATCTGTCCCTTTAAGCAAATAAACAAATACGGAGTGTTTTTGGAGATGGCACTGCGGTGGAAGAAAACCCCAAACTTGGCCGTGTTTAACGACTCCACAGCCCCCGCACATGCAGGAGCACGGCGCGGCCATATGGCATCACCTGCACGAGCGTAACCGGTGATCCAGACGACCTCCTCGCGCTGGAGAGGCGGCGTGTGCGCGCGTGTTTGGTCTGTGGCCGGTGTACAGTCATTCTCTCTCTCTTTTTTGCGCCTTCTGCCACACCCCCTTCTCCACGGCGCGTTGGTATGATCCGGGGAGATGCTGTTATATCGAGCCTGTACCAGCGGCAAAGCAACAGCATCGCCCCATGCAGTCGAGCCTTCCACGGGTTCAACTGCGGCTAAACGTACCGCTCCGGGCTCCAGTGTCGCTCAACCAGCACGTCCCTGCCCGACAACCCTCCCCTGTACGCAAACTAGCCCCCCTCCTCTCCGCCTCGTCGCTCTCTATCGGCATTTGAACGCGACTCAACCTCAGCATCAGCACCGCCGCCTTGAAGAGCCATAGAGAAGAAGAGGTGTCTCGTCCACACGTTTCACTTGCAAGGGAGCACCGCGTTACCGCTCGCACTAACAGCCGGTGGGAATTGCAGTCTTCAGCATTTTGCAGGCTTCTTATAGCGTGGAAATGGACTAAAGGAATGGGTCTACGTCGGAAAGGTAAGCGACACCTCCAGTTCTGGCCTGTATGCGCTCACACTGTGGGTAATATCGCTTTACAGTGTTGGCTCGGGCTACACGGAGGCAGGCAGGCAGAGGCAGGCAAGCTTATGGGCGCCGAAACAACGTGAGTTCACAGGAAACGGTGATTATCAGCTGTTCGGATGTACCGTGGCCATGCGTGTGGCGTGTGGGAGCGTGTCCGTGTGTGCCAAAGATGCAGACACTATACGGAGCGTGTATGGCGTTGTATAGCTATGGATTTACTCTGTGTTTCATGAATTCTCATATTGAAAGTGTGAAGATGCAGACTTCATGCACGGCAGCTCTCCTGTTTGGTGAAAAATGACACTTGGAGGCGCAGATACTGCTTCACGGATGGTAGCGGTTATGGTTGGGCTACGTTGCAGCCTTGAGTTAGGTTTTTTCTTCCTTCTCGCTCTTGCTGTGCCTCTGTCCACTCCATCTCCATCAGCACTAAGGTAGCCCCTAATTATGCCAATGGGGCCAGCGCAGATCCTCCGGGTATAGATCTCTCTGACGCGTGCCTTCTGTCTTCTAATAACAATGCAGTCTTTTGGGGCCCTGGTCAACCACTGGTCCTACAGGTCCACCAGTCAAGCCAGGTCACCGTTTATAGATTGCTATTATTTATTATATGCCCACTGCACATGACTTGAAGTTGTTGCAGCTATTGGTGTGAAAGCTGTTTCTCAAGTAAACCCTTACAATTCTGTGATGGCGTAAGCTGTATAAGTGTGAGTCTGAATAATTAACAGGAGCAAATGTGTTTTGATAAATCATAATTATTTTGAAGGGAGTGTAAATTGCACTTAGGTTGGATATGCTCCGATAGATTGGAATTAGACCTCCCCAGTCTCCCCTGTCTTATCGCCCTCACAGATGATTATAAATAATTGCTTAGAGTAAATCAGTCAGAACGATTTTACGATAAATAAACAAACAAGTGTGCAAAAAACATAAATAATACACATTTCTCCATTAGCAAGAAAGTCTCAAATGTATTGCGCTTGTCATGCTTCTGCTTTTCCCAGCATGTCTTGGGAGTAGGCTTAGCAGAAAGCCCTATACTGTAGCTTTTTCATTGGGAATGCAATGTAATCAGAAACTACTATTTGTCAATACGTCTTGTACATGGGGGATCTAATGCACCGCTCTTGTCCTGTCCTCACAGCAGGGCCAATGAGCATGCCCACACCAGCGTCCGTACACTCACAGGCAATATCGATGTCGGCCAAGCCATACGGCACTATTATTTTGGGATGTAAAAACAAAAAACGGCTAAAGTTACAAAATGAGATGTGGCATTCTGTTTATAGTTGAGACAAAACACAAATGAGCACCTGTATTTTATGTAACGCTCTGAATTTCAAATGTTCCTCGTTGTTTCGATTTCTGTAATTTGGAAAAAACATAACTTGAAATAGATATCAGGCGACAACAAAATCAGTTATACGGACAGCCCAAACGATTGAGAAAACAATGCTAGTGTTCGTTTACATTGTGCCCAAATGACTCTCTCATAGCCTCAAAAAAGTCATAATGCTGTAGTCAGTTCTGTCCTCTTACAGAATGCAAAACACAAGTCGGGAACATACTTTGCTTCATGCGTGAATCGTCCCAGCCTCCACCGTATGTGAAGTCCTCGTCGCTGCCATTTTGAGCCGTGCTATCCAAATATTATTGATAGTGTTGATAAAAGTGAGAGTGTCATTGGTGCTGGTGATGAATGGGGCACATCTGGAGCTATGATAATGCAGCTCAGTGCTTCTCCAGATGTGAGGAGAGAGATGTGTTTGTGTGGGACATGGGGACTGGGGAGGCAGCTGACTGTGATCCCTCATTCATCTCTGCCATGGTACAGTACAGCTCTGGAGAGGGCGCAGTGACAGACAAGAGAGGAGCCGTGTGGAGCAGGGAGGAGATACAACATAAGGCTTTCTATCAGAGCTGGAGGAAACCGCAGGCTATATTTTGTGAAAGTGTTCACATTTGTTTAACAGCTCATGTCAGGGTTAGAAACTGTACATAAGTCTAAATATATGAATCTTGCATCACTGTTTATAAAAGCATTTTATAACAACTTTTCTGATGTCCCAGAGATGTGCCACTTGCTTGTCTCCATAGAGATGCTATTACGTTGTCTAGAATGTTCCACAGTACTGCATTTATTCAAATACAAGTGTGTGTTATGGCTAAAAATACTTTGTAAAAACCTTGCATTGTGGCTGTGAGTGGACTCGCCTCTTCACAGATCTGACCTGTAAATTGCCGTGGCGGTCACCAGCTTGTCTCAATGAAGATAGATGAGTTTAATGTTACACTGTGGAACTTTGTAGCATTATTATGTAACTTTTCTGTAACCTGCTTGTCTCCTTGGAGATGTTATTCTTGTTGCCACCTGTTGAAAACCATATTAACCTTTGTATAATGTATTGCTTTCAATATTACTATTAATGTTACCATGGCAACTTAACCAATTAGCTTAATCTGAATTTTGAATCATTCTATATAGACCTGTCATGATAATGACTATATCGACTTATCGTTATATATGAAAGCTGGAACAATATTTTTTGGGGTCAGTATTAATCGTGTGTACTTTTTCTTTGCTCTACTGGGATAGGTTTGGTTATTTTTTGGCTATACGATAAGATTTAAGCCATCATTGAATAAATTGACTCATTACAGAAGCAAACTAAGTACTAAGTGTTTCATTGTGTTTTTGTGGTTTAAATCTGCTCTTGGGTTATTGTGTCAGTGGCATAAATTAGTTTCAATATTATCGTTTATCGTCTGTATTTACTTCAGCAATATATCGCACTTCAAAATGTTCAAAATTATCGTGACAGGCCTAATTCTATAATGTCTCTTTTGCACTAAAATCAAGAGTGACAAGGCTGCATCCAACATCCAACATCAACCTGATCTAATGTCAAATTTGTATTCAAATACCGTAACCTTGTACCGGATCTTTGCCCACATGTTGTCATTCTGCCTTTAATATTTGACATGATCACATTTCTCTAAAAAAACTGAAGCCATAAACGGCAGTAGACGGGGTTTGTTGTTGGCTTGGGAACCCTGAGGCCTAACGCTCTGAATGCGGTGATGAGCAGTGATTAAACGCGGGGTCCAAATGGCACACCCATTATGGCAGTACTTTCACAATTAAAGACGC